>JAOUQZ010045552.1:0-10278 GCA_028564935.1 Neosilurus hyrtlii | reverse complement strand
AAAAAAAAAAAAAAAAAAAAAAAAAAAAAAATATATATATATATATATATATATATATATATATATATATATATAAATGTATTATACATAAAAAGTGTGGCATGGCAGCGTAGTGGTAACATATTCGCCTCATAGCAAGATGGTCCCGGGTTCAAGTCCTGAGCTCAGGTTGGGTGTTTCTGTGTGGAGTTCTCCCTGTGTTGTTGCGTGGGTTTCCTTTGGGTACTCTGGTTTCCTCCCACATTCCAAAGGCATGCACAGTAGGCTAACTGGCTCCAAATTGCCCCTAGGTGTGAGTGTGAGTGGTTGTGCGTGTGTAAAGACCCTGCAATGATCTGGTGAGCTGAGATCTCATCGGCTGAGATGGGCTCCAGCCTCCATGCAACCCAAATTAGGATTAAGCGGTTTGCCAAATAAATGAAAAAGAATTATATGTGTTTATATATAACCCCTCCTGGTACTCTGGTTTCCTCCCACAGCCCAAACACATGAACATTAAGATAATCGGCTGTTTAAATTGCCCCTGGGTGTGAATATGAAAGGTTTTGTGTGTTGGCCCTGTGATGGTCTGGTGAGCTGTCCAGGGTGTACTCCACCTGCACCCAGAGTTGGCTGTGATAGCCCCCCCCCACACCCCCTGCAACCCTAATACCCTAATAAAAGATTAAACGGATCACCAAATAAATGAAGGTATATAGATATAGATGTCAAAGTAAAATGTGTTGCAGCTTAAGAAAATCCTTCAGGTGTTGAAAAGGTGCTTTTAAAAGATTTGTCAGGATAACAGATACTTGATATTATTTATTTTATACTGTATTAATTGTGCAAGGGAAACTTTGACTTCTGTATTCAATCCATTCAAAGTGAGCACACACACACACACGCACACACACGCACACACACACACACACGCACACGCGCACGCACGCACGCACGCACGCACGCACACACACACACACACACACACGCACACACACTCGGAGCAGTGGGCTGCCACACACATCGGGGCGCCCAGAGAGCAGTTGGGGGTTTGGTGCCTTGCTCAAGGGCACTTCAGCCATGAAGGTAGAGGAAGGGAAGGTGCAGCATATCTTTATTCCCAGTAAATATATATATAATATTCAATTATATGTAATGTGAAAATTAATTCAATAAAATTAATTCAATTAATCTTTTGTTTGTAAACATAAGCATTACACCTACAGATCTCAATAAATATAAATATAAATATAAATATAAATATAAATATAAATATAAATATAAATATAAATATAACTCTGTCTGAATTGTAGTCATTAATTAAAAACATGTTGCACTTTCACATCACCGCAAGAACACAACGCTTCTAATCTTCAATTTTACACCAAAAAACTTACTTTGAACTTTTTTCGGTACTCAGTTTCTTTTCTCTGCCTCTCTTTTTGCTCTTTCTTTTCCACTTCTTGTTGTCGTTTGTGTTGTTTTTGTTTTCTCTTATCCACGACCACAGGTGGTGTAATCTCCTCCTGACTGTAATTCGGTGCAGAACGTCACATGAAACAGATTATTTCATCAGAGAACTGAAATCTGCTGCAGATTAAACAGCTATTGTATTACATAATAAATCCAGTGTAATATCAGTGAAAAAAGTAAAATGGTTGAACATTTAATGTTTATTTAACAAGTACATCATTTTCAGGTTTTGAGCGCATTATAACTTACTCCTCGATATGCTCATAAATTTCACTTTGATCGCTTTCCTAAAAAACAAGAATTAACCCTTTAACTGAACACATATTTAATAGATTTAACAACATGCAGTTTTATCCATTACAGCATTCAGAAATGTGCTAAGCAAAATAATATCAGTAAATCTTTAATGTAATAATGATCAATTAATTGCTTCCTGAATGCGGCCTCCTATCCACCCACCTCATCAGCCTGAGATGAGAAGCTGCTCGTCCACGATTCTGTTGTAGCACAAGAAGTAAATACACTCAGGATATTTTATATTAGTTGATTGATTCCAAATCATTTTGACCATAAAAGTGTGATTTTTTTTAAGGAGTGAGAGATAAAACGGTTTTTACCGCTGGAAGACGGTTTTGGAGGTGGAGGTGGAGGTGGGGGCAGATCAATGTCATCATATGTGTCCTGTTCAGGTTCGATGTTTCTAAATCAGAAAAATAATAATAAAAATGATAAATCTGCACGAGATCTCACACTGTGTATAAAGAGGTTAATGTTTTTATATTCTGGATCCGAGATATTTATTGTCATGTGGTTAAAAACTGGTCATTGTTTTATACGACATATTATACGCAGCTGTAATATTTCCTGAGTGTGGTTTTTATTTGGGGCAATTCTCAGGAAACTCCAGTGTGCGAGCAGGAAGTTTGCAGTGAAGCTGTCAGTTTTGCACCCACACATTCTAGAGGCACTGAGACATGGAAATGCACCGATCTGATCACAGCAACGATGAATTCCAATATAAACAGTGATTTTGATATAACTGTACACAGATCATTCATCATCATTCACTTCCTGATGGAGTTATGGGTTTATTTCTCACCAAGTAATATTCTGTAATATTCTGTAATATTCTGGTGCTATATTTTACACTTACACTAAATACGACCACTACTAAAGATTATTATTATTATTATTATTATTATTATTATTATTATTATTATTATTATTATTATTATTATTATTATTGGGACGGTATGGTGGCGCACGTTCGCCTCACAGCAAGAAGGTCCTGGGTTCGATTCCTGGACTTGGCGAGGGCAGATCTGTGTGGAGTTTACATGTTCTCTCTGTGCTCGTGTGGGTTTCCCTGCCTCGCCCAGAGTCGGCTGAAAAAGGTGCCAGCCTCCCCGCGACCCTAATTACGATTAAGCAGCTGGCAGCTTGGTGGCACTGAGGCTTGAACTGCAAACCTTTGGATCAACAACTCACCACCTTCACCACTGTGCCACCACTCCTAGATACTGTTTTATTATTATATAATAATAATTCTAACAACAACAACAACAACAACAATAATAATAATAACTAACTTCACCTACCTTTGTATAATTGACTGTGTTGCAGACAGGAAAGCTGTTTTTGGTGGTCGTGGTGGCCCTGTTAAATACACAGATATGCATGAGACAAGTTTCTCCCAAAATATATACAAAATATACAGTTTAATAAATATATCCAGACATAAAGTACACAATCACTATACTACACTTTATATCAGAATAAATAAATAAATATTTATAATATTATAATGAAATATCAGTCTGTGTCTGTCAATTAGTTTTTTCCAACGTTACTGAGAATAAAGTTCAGAAAATCTCATGGTTCACTTCTTAGGTTGCTGCTCTCGCGATCCGACCCCGGACCAAGTGGAAGAGGAAGAAGAAGAAGAAGAAGAAGAAGAAGGAAAAGATGATGAAGATGATGAAGATGATGATTATTTCTCATTGGGAATGTAAAAACTAGAACATAATATAATATACATATATACAATATAATATACAATATAAACTTACACTAAAAAACCTGCAAAAGCAAAAACATGAAAGATTCCCATAGAAACTATCAGTAATTGCCTTAATTTTTAAAACCACATATTTATAATATTTTACTGTAAATCATTGGAATGATAAAATGTAAAACATTGTAGAAGATATAAAGTGTTAGAAGTGTGTGAAGTCATTATGCTGTGTGTGGATGATTTAGTTAGGAAGTTCACCCTGCCGTCAGAAACAGGTCTGAAGATTCTGAGCTTTAAAGCCCTTTATCATCATCATCAGTGATTTATCTGTGGGATTTCATTAATAAGATCCTTATATCCTTTAAAGCGATGTTTATTTCCAAAGCATTTAACAAAGCATCTAATCTTTCTCTCCAATTCCTCAGCTGAGTGATGTATTATTACACTGTTATCTAACTAAACCCACAGGTTCAGGAAACACAGGTGCTCCTTAAATAGCTTTCTGCTTCGTGAGAAGTTATACGACGATTAAAAAAGGTAAATTCTGCCATTTTGCTTTGAATTCTTTTTCCAATAGCTTATTTAATGTGTCATGGAGCGTTCATGGTGCCAGTGATACCACAGCTGTTTTTTTCTGCTGAAAATACATATAACTAATAAAATGATGGTACAAGTTGGTATAAATCATTTCAAATCGAGATGTTTAAAATTCTACAGTTTTAATCAGCATTAACACATCTGGCAACAAAGCTTACTTTTTTCATCAATTTAAATTAAAATGCCAAAGATTTTTTTCAATAACAATAATAATAATAATAATAATAATAATAATAATAATAATAACAATAGTAATAGTAATAATAATAATAATAGTAATAATAATAACAATAATAATAATAATAATACCAATAACAATAATAATAGTAATAATAATAATAATAATAATAATAATAATAATAATAATAATAATAATAACAACAATAATAATACTAATAATACCAATAACAATAATAATAGTAATAATAATAATAATAATAATGCATTTTAATAAATGTTTGTTTTTTTAAGTATCCGTGATAATCTCTGATAAGCTTTTGATCCTTACAGCGAAGTCCAAAAATCTGAAACCAAATTGAAAACATGGAAACTTGAAAAATCAACAGAAGGTTTTTATAATTTATTAATAGATGTTCAATATTTTAAATAATTAGGATTTTGCATTCTGCCCTGTTTCTACGTCCTGATTTAAATGTTAGAGAACTTGTGATATGAAGCATATAAACAACAGAAGATCAGATCTTCCTCACTTCCAGAATCCTCAGTTGAAGAATTTTCCCCCGAAAGATTTATACTAAAATGTATCATGAGGGCGGGTCAGGGTGGCATACTGGTTAGCACATCCGCCTCACAGCAAGAGGGATCTGGGTTTGAGATTTGTGCGTTCCTGTGTGGACTTTGCTAAACCTTTACTCTGCTCAACCTTTGCTCCGAATCAACCAGAGGATAAAGAGACCCAATACATGTCAGCAAAATGACCCCCCAAGACCCCCAGACTCCAGAGGATTACAGACTCCATGTCACACACAGGAAACATTCCAGCATTAAAGCTTATTAGGAATTATGTGGTTTTGAGACCTTGAAAATGCGTTTTAGTGTTTATTTCAATACGAATATTTCCAGGTAATATCTTAAGAAACACTTTATGATTTCCCATCAAACTTTGCACACTTACAACTTTTGTGTTTGTCCAGAAGTCTCTGATTTTTCAGAACACTATGTTAAGATTCCATGGATTTATAAGCGTGGATGTCTATGATGTCGACCCCCAGTGTTGATTATTACAGTTTTTTTTGTACTGAGAACTGAAAGAGTTGGACACGGAGGGAATGTAGGCTGTGTTTGTTATTTCTTCCATCCTACGCTTAAAGTTCACATGGTGCAGTTCATATTAATATTAAACCTGAGATACTTCCTTTATTGAACAATTCGCTTGATTAAACATCTATTTTAATCTGTTGTGTCTCCACCAAACCTGCTGTTTATCCCATTGTTTTTCTTCCTGATAAAAACCCACCAGTCCCACAAACACACATCACAGTATTGGTCATAAATACAGAATACTGAAACTTTGTGTTGATAAAACATATTTTACTCATTTCATGTATCGGTATTATAACGGCTAAGTAAGCAGAATATTGTGATCGCTAGACTACCACACGAGATAACCACGAGTTAACCTGCAGGGATAAAAAGCTAGTTATTACATCCACCTGCTATCCTCATCACTCCTCCTGTTAGAGTCGCGGAGGAAGCTGGAGCCAATCCCAGCTGATTTCGGGCGTGACGTGTGGTACAAGGTCAACAAATTGCTGGGCTGATAGTTGTGACATGCAGAAATGTCTTACAGGTTCTCATTTAAAATTACACTGAATGTAAGGTTCCTTATAGCCCAGAGAAAAGCCTTCTTACCTTCAGGTGTTTTAGGATCCGGATGGACTGTTGGCTGAAAAGCTGGAGCCTTTCCACGGAAACGATCCAGATGGACGGATGGGGGTCGTTTGGGTTTTGTGGGGCGTTGTCCAACATTGGGAAATGGTTTTCTCAGGGGGGTTACCTCTGACATGCTCCTCTGACTTGGCAGTAGTGGTCTGGGAACGGCCTGGGGCTTCTCGAGATGTTGCCTCATTCTGTTCTGGAGAATCTCTCCTGTCAGTTTTACTCTCCTTGCATTCTCAGAGTCATTGACTGGCGGTTTAGGATCCTCTTTCGCTCCCACACGGTAAGAGGGTGGAGGTTTGGGAAACACTCCCTGGGGACTTTGAGTAAATCTCTTGGGTTCAGTGTTGGTGTTCACTGGGAGCACTGGTTTTGGAGCTGCAGGAGGAAGCTTGTTTCGGAGTAATCCGTTGTCTGATGCGTCCGGCAAGGGACCAGTCATGTGAGGCCTGGAGTAAGCTCCAGCACTCGAGGCTGCCTTTTCTGCCTGAGCATGAAATTTGGCCCTCAGGGCCTTGAAGTCAACATTGTCATCCTATTAAAGGCAAAAAATTAGGATCAGCTATATTTAATAACTTAAATACATTCATTTCTTTTCTAAGCCTCTTAATCATAATTATGGTCGTGGCGAGGCTGGCGCCCATCTCAGCCGACTCTGGCGTGGTACACCATGAACAGCTCGCCAGACCATTGCAGGGCAACACACACACACACACACACACACACACACACACACACACACCCATTCACACTCACACCTAGGGGCGAATCAACCTTCTGTGCATGTTTAGGTACTGTGGGAGGAAACTGGAGTACCCGGAGGGAACCCATGCAAGCACAGGGAGAACATGCAATCTTCACACAGACACGCCTTGAGCCCGGGACTCGACCCCAAGACCTTCTTGCCGTGAGGTGGACGTGCTAACTGCTGCTAATACTGAATTAATGAAAGTAGTGCCTCCAGAAAGTATTTGCCCCATGATCAGTTGAGCAAATCCAAATTTTTCCAGAAAGATAAAAATGAAGTAAAATACTTAAATGTCCTCAGAATTATTTATTAAGAAATTCTAATATATAGATTTAGGCACAGATAAAAGCAGGTAGGTTTGTGAGCCTCGGTTTGCTTTTTACTGCCTTTCTGATGTCCACTTTCATCTGTTCCACCTGTCTGAGTTTAATTATCCGTGTAACAAGTTCAAGGTTCGTCGATCTTCTGATTTCAGCGTTTTCCCAGTGATCGTTTGTTTTTTGTCTTCCTGATGAGTTAGATTGGGTTTTATTTATTCTGTGCGAGATGTAGCAGTGTTTATAAGCCCCAATGGTTTTAGTTTTAATTTTGTTACTAATAATAAATGTTCTTTTTGTTTTTTTGCTGCCCATCATCATTCAAGTCAGGAATACATAACAGCCAATCATCATCATCATTCACTGACACGAAAGCCTGAATTTAAACAGGTTCCTCTCAATAATTTGCTTACATTCAACTCCATTAAATTTTACATGTGTTGACTGGAAGCTTTCCAGTTCCTCCTGGTTAAAAGCAACCTTGGACCAACAACCTGCTTGACTGTGGGAAAGCTCTACCAGGTAAAGGCTCGGGTTTGTTTATCTATTTATTTTCATTTTCTAATATGGACTTTCTGAGAAGTGGCTTCTTTCTCACAGCTCTTACAGAGACCAGACGAGTAAAGAGCTGATAACATGGTGAGGTCTCTATAGCTGCTCCATTCCAGCTCTGTAACCCCTTGTTGTAGCTTCTGGACTCCACTCTGAAAGTTTCCCTTCTTCCCTGAACATCAAGTGTAAGCTGAGGTTTTCGTGGTGTCTGCGTCGTGCCATCGTTTTTACTGTAAGTTACAACAGATTTCAAAGAGTTCCTACAGTTTACACCATTGCTGTTATTTAAATAATCTTCTTGATCTTTTTTTCTTCTAAAAACTTCATCTTCAAGTTTCAAGAGCTGTTACTTGGTCTTTCTGACAGCAGGACTGAACTGATCTATTTTAGCTAATAAGCTTCCTAAAGTCAGACATATTAATTGTGAAAACACACAGTTGAACTCATGAATTTCAAGTTAACACATTTATTCATTCATTCATTCATTCATTCATTCATTCATTCATTTGCCAAAATACTTTATTAAAATGGAATTTCTGAAACCATTAGTTTCCTCCTGCGATGGCCTGGCGATCTGTCCAGGGTGTAGTCTGCCCTCGCCCAGAGTGAATGAAGTGATCATCTACGGTATCTAGAGACATTATCATAACTCACTCATTTCCAATCACTGAGCGAAGGCAGGGTACACCTGAACCTCGCAAGACCATTACAGGGCCAACACACACAGCCATCCACACTCACATTCACACCTAGGGGCAGTTCGGAACAGCCAATCAGAGCTGTTGCGGAGGAAACCCACGCAAGACGTGCTAACCACTACACCTCCGTGCAGCCCTAATAATGTGTAGCATGTTTAGTGTAAACTCTTACAATTAAATACTCGTCCTAATTTAGAAGGGTTTGCAAAAAAAAGGCGGCAAGTGACTGGAGTAACAGACGTTAACGTCTCATTCGTGTTTCGACTCAAATCACTGCGTTTGCTTAAATAAGTCGTGAAATTCCCCTTTTCAGGTTTTTTTTAGGGCAGGAAGCAACACAGATGGAAACACAGTAACTATGGAGACTCTGTATCACAATGTGGGAGTTTCTATGAGAAGTGAAAACTCATACGTCGATTAGAACGGTTTTCGATTTCCCACATGGGCCCCTACAGCCGCTGCACCGCCGATAGTCACGCCAGCAGGGTAGATATCCATCCATTACTGTTTATACCCTGGAACGATTCCAGCTCTGAATTACTTCCAAACTGAAGTCTCTGTTATCTCAGGGAATCATAAAGCATAAACTGTGGATGACGACTGCATACCTTCCCCGAATTCAAGACAAATATACACCGGGACTTTTCCTGATAAGCATCTATAATAAATGAAAGCAAACATTTGAGTTTTAAGTGTTTTAATTTTTGTCTGTAAATGTCAGAGGAGTTTAAAAGTGTTGGCGTTCATGAAAGAAATGAAAGTGGGTTCAAGAACAATAGCGAGGCACAGGAAGTGCCTCCAACCACACACCTTTACAACTAGTGTAGCACACGCATCTTTCTGCAACACTTGCCATAGAAGTGGGAGAACGAGATAAACCAATCAGCAGCATGCCTTGCTACAGAGACTCTTTGTATGAAAACAGAAAAAAGGAAATGGTAAAGGCTCTCCCTGCACTACAATACCTTTTGAAAAATGTTCATAAGGCAGATCATCTAAATCCATTTAAAGGAACTGGCCCATGGTTTTTACGCAAAATAGTAGCTGCCAAAAACTCGACTAAATGCCATGAATGTCCAAAAATACATGACAAATATTTCTTAAATATTCTCTCAGCTCGGAAATCAGAAGGAGGCGAGCGTTTCTGTGTTCAGTTCGGAGCGAATGGAAAAAAACACGTTGAAAGTTAAAAATTTTGTTGTGCACAGAAGTTTTTGGAGATTGAGACACATCACTATGTCCTAAAAAATGTATTGTATGAACCTGATTCATGTCCCGTATCCCCCGGAAACCAAATTTCCATCTATATAAATGCTTCTGTCCTGTTTGGTAACATATTCTATGATATTTAGGATTATGATACAGCCCCTTTAACCAAACATGAAAAATAAATAAATAATAAATAATAATAAAATAGAACGGTTGATGGGTTTTGGAAGACATTCAACCCTAAATCTAACAGTAAAATGAATAATGCTTGAACAGATAACTGGAGTAACCGGAAGAAACCCACGGAAGCACAGAGAGAACATGCACAGTGAACCTACACAGAAACACTCCAAGCCTGGGTATCGAACCCAGGACCCTCTGGCTGTAAGGCGGTGCTCTAACCACCTCAACACTGTGCTGGCCTCTATTTTGTTATTTAAATTTAAAACAGTAATAATTACCATAAGAGCGTAGAGTGCAGAGTAATCTTTCTCTCGCTCCTCCACACTGCAGTGAATCTCTAACCTTCTTAAGGAAACACACAACTTTCTACAACTGCTTTTGGACCCAACAGACTGGAAGTGAGCCAAAAACTTATGAGAGGTTTAACTCAGCTAAAGAACTTCACTACTTTATTTACTGATTTGATGAGATCTGAATTTTAAAATGATCTCTTATGGGTCTGTAAGGATTCATTTAAATCTCCCCGTTCACCGGTGAGGATCCTGTCTGTGTTTATCTTCTATTATCACTTCATTCTGGATGAATATAAAGGTTTCCTGGTGAATCCAC
>JAOUQZ010045551.1:0-10280 GCA_028564935.1 Neosilurus hyrtlii | reverse complement strand
AGAGAGAGAGAGAGAGAGAGAGAGAGAGAGAGAGAGAGAGAGAGAGAGAGAGAGAGAGAGAGAGAGATACACACACAGTTTTTAAATGCAGGTTTTTGTAACTAAGGGAGAAAATGAATCCAAACCTACATGGCCCTGTGTGAAAAAGTGACTGATGATCTAAAACATTCAAGTGTGACAAACATGCAAAAAAATAAGAAATCAGGAAGGGGCAAACACTTTCACACCACTGGACATATATATACGAAAGTAAATCCAAAAGTTTGTGACCCACAAATAAAAACTCAACAATTTCATTACTTCAATAACTATTACTCAACATAATCTCCGTGAACATTAATACACTTGCTCTAGTGACGCTCCAACTTTACAATTCCTTCTCTGTAGAAGTTGGTCTTATGCTCCTCAATGACTTCATTGTCACTCACAAAATGTCATCCTCAAAGTTCCGATCTGAGCTTGGGAAACAAAAGCCTGAGAATGCAAGATCAGGTGAATAAGGTGGGTGTGGTAGAAGTTCGAAGCTGCAGCAACGGCCACCTGTGAGGTGTGAACTGGTGTACTGTCCTGAAGCATCAAGACACCCAGGGTACAGACCTAAATAACTGTGAAATCCTGAAATACAACTAGCACAAACGGTTTTCAACTGAATAATTGTGTGATCAAAGCAGACAGAAATAACTGTTCCAATTTACAGTGTTCACCTCTAGAATATATTGTGCCCTTGGATTTATCTTTAATAATACGCATGCACACACCATTGGGGATACCTTTTGGGTACATGTACGCATACAGACGTGTAATTAATTAAGTTCATACTACTGAATAGATCCCATGACACCACTCATCATGATTCTCTCAAATCGTGGGGATCGTGCCCCTGTGTAAACCAAAGGTTATTATGAGCAGGCTGGAGCATGTTCCACTCGCACTGTTTAGAGCAGGGGTCACCAACACGATGCCCGCAGGCACCAGGTTGCCCCCAAGGACCACATCAGTCGCCCGCAGGCCTGTTCTTAAAATAGCACAACTCACTAGTGAGCTGTGTCTAAAATTAATTTTTGATTTTGATAATTATTGTGAGAAATCATTAACGTGATCAGTGTCTTCACATAGATGAGTATCTTTAATCATTATTGATAATGTATAACTAAAGGCAAACTGAGAAAATGTGTAATTTCAGGAGAGCCGATCAAACTGGTAGCATGAAGTAGCTCTCTGTTTCAAAAAGGTTGGTGACCCCTGGTTTAGAGAATCAAATGTTATCTAGTCACAAGCACAGGATTCAGAAAAAGCAGATTTATTTTTATTCAGTTTGCTGAAAGATTTGATAATTAAATCCAAAAGGGGTAAAATACAATGGCCGACTGAACTCGGATTACAAAACTGCTATCATCAGTAATAATGTAATAAATAAGGGCAACTTTTTTCCCTCTTTAATTTGTTTGCCTGAAGTATACTACCAATGTAACTGTGACAATCTAATCTAGGCTGGCCATGTGGAAATATAGCGCGAACTCCATAAACCATTTACCCTTTCATTCTCCTGGTTAGTGACAAACCACTTCGGATGTAATATATTTTTGCCCATATCCACATCCTTGCACACATCCTTTTTAAAACCAAAAAGTAATCATATCCAAAAGGTCAGCTAAAATTCATAATTCATTGGCAAGATCTTTCCTGGGTGACACATTTTCCAATAAAGTCCATGACTTTGGAAGCAGAATGTAGTCAAAGCCTACCTGTTACAAGTTCTCTAATGCAGTTAAGTAGCTGTTTCTCATTCTTTTATTCTGTGTTGACAGACAACACAAGTCAACCTACACACGCTAATATCACGATTAAACAATAGGTGTGAACACTTAAGACCATCCCCTCAACCTATCATACAAGAAAAATTCAACAAGCCGAAGCTAGAAATAACTTGACACAGCAGTGTCTCCTTATGCAACTGGATCTTGGACTTCCTGAAGGGCAGACCACAGGTGGTGCGGATTGGTAGTGTGGATCGGTAGTGTGACGTCCCCTACACTAACGCTCAGCATCGGTACCCAGGGATGTGGTGCTCAGCCCCCTGCTGTACACTCACGACTGCACGTCCACTCACAGCTCCAACACCGTCATCAAATTTGCAGAGGACACTACCATCATCTGCTGCATTTCAGATTGAGATGAGTCTGCTAAAAGAGCAGAGGTGAGAGCCCTGACATCATGGTGCCGGGACAACATCCTGGTGCTCAACATCAACAAGACCAAAAAGGTCATCGTAGACTACAGAAGTATACAGGGTGGAGGTCACATGCCTATCCACATTGAGGGGACAGAGGTGGAGAGAGTCAGTTGCTTCAGGTTCCTGGGGATCAACATCGGTGAAGATCTGAGCTGGTCGTGAGTGCGATCACGAAAGCAGCGAGACAACGGCTCTTCTTTCTTCGACGGCTGAGGAGATTTGACATGGACTACAGAATCAAGCAATACAGATAGTATTCTGTCTGGCTGCATCACGACTTGGTACAGCAGTTGTAATGCTGTGGAAAACTCTAGAGGTCAGATCGGCACAAGGCATCACCAGGACTGAACTGCCAACCATCCAGGACCTCTACACACAGTGCTGCAGGAGGAAGCTTACCGAGACGACTGTCCCTCTTTGTCAGAAATTGAATCAGCTTCAGCTACTATAACGTGCTCTCTTTTCAAATGCTCGTGCATCAGCGTAGTGTTCCGATGGAAGGCAAGTTCTGCCTTGCAGATTTTGATTTGCATATGCTTTCCATTTCTTTTGATAAAACACTCCCAAACTTTTCAGCTCCATTTGAGACTAGCCATGATACTGTTGATACTGGGCATAACTTTTCCGGTGACATCACGGCTGCCCCGATTACCACTACTGCGCATGTGCATCAAGAACAGAAAGGCAGACAAGGTAGGGAAGGTACAGTGGCAGTTTTGAGAGAAAATCAAAGCTTCAAAAAATAAACGACAAAATTTGCTATAAAATTAATCATTGACAATTTTGATAGACCGTTGTGGATTGTATTGCTTTGATTTTATTGCTTTTTGATTGAGTTTATAAAGATGATTCTTAAACACACACTTTCACAAATTAAATGATCTGCAGACACCACATACCACAAACAGATTAAGTAGCCTTAGCAGATTTTGTGCCTCAGCCTTTTTTTATCCATTCATAGTTGCTGAGTGAAACAGTTCCACAACCCATTAAAAAAAAAAAAAAATGGAAAAAAAAAAATACAAAACATAAGAAAAAATCCAACCCTTCCTTGGAAGGACCTCCAGAAGGGATAAGCCAGAGGCTAATTTTCAATTTTGCTACCTTTCAAAATTACTAACCCCAGCAAGGTCACCTCTCTCACAGTGACCTTTACAACGAAGGAATTCTGACGTGCTTTTTTTCTGTAGCATAGCAACACTGAGCACTTGAGAGAAGTGCTCTGAAAATAAGCTTTTGAGTTCTGCCAGTGCAAAAATCAATTACATCTGATGGACACAGGCCCTTAACACAGTTACCAGAATCTTACAAATCAGGGCTGCAACGTGCCAATCAAAATTATAAAAAGCTAAATATATACAAGAACGTACTGTATTTATTTATAATAAAGAAGGCAAAGCACCTAGAAGATGTTAGACATAAGAAGCAAATGATTTTCTTTTATTGATTTCATACAGAAGAGATATCCTTAAACAAAGAGATTTCTTCAATTGCAAAGAAACAGACACTGTACCATTAGTGTGGGCCAAGACCCATGAAACATACCAAACTGTGGTAATTCTGACATCCATTACAGTTTAACTGTGATGCTGAGTCTGGTATAATTTATTGTATATTTATTTTTGTAATGAAGTAAATGCAGTAAAAATCAGTGCTCTAGAATAGCACCATGTTTTTTGCCTCGTGAGCCAATATAGTGCAGAAAAAGCTGGAACTTGCCAAGTCAAAAAATTTAAAGAATGGAATTTTGCTCAGGACTCGATCCAACTAGTCCCGAACCCTTCTTCTGCAGCAAGGTGTACCAGGCCTCAGTTTTAAACACCTATTGCCATCGGCAAAATGTTGAATTTTTAAAGGATTCTGCTGTAGTGCACTGTAAACTGATAAAAGAAACACAAATTGTTGTCTAATGCTCTCATGGCTCACTTTACCAGAAAAGCACCAAACACTTTCTAATTATACACAGCACAATAAGCTATTGGTTAACTGTTATAACTTTCCAAATCTCTTTCTTTGCTAACATGGCTAAAAAATATATTATAAATATTGTGCAACACACTTCTACCCAATAAATTTTTTAGGTACTTTTTTCGCCCTCTTCATTTATCTTTAGGTCATAAAACAGCCCTTTAAACCATCTTATTTTTTAATTTTTGTAAACTTATCAATTATGTGCAGGTTAATTAATACTCACAAGATGCTACATTAGCCGTCAATACATGCTAAACCATCAGAGCTAGCATATAATATGACCGCTTATATGCCAACTACACTTACACAGGTTTCATTACAACAATTCCTGGATCTGGAAAATATAAATAAAATAGAATTTAAGGGGAAAGTACATACCTCCAGTGCTAAGGCGGTCTTGTCATATGCACAGGGGACTCGTTTCTGAATGGCTCTGGCCATGACTGGCCCATTCTGCATGGAGGGCAGTGGGTTGATGACAGCACCAGGTGTGCCAGGGGGCAGGGGTGATGGCGTCTGAGGCTGAGCGTAAGCGTGTGCAGGCTCAGGGATGCCATAGCTGTTCGAGATGCGTGAACCAGCCGTCCCAGCATGGGGTAACGGCCTGACTATTTTTTCTACATAGGGTACAGGGATCATTCCAATACGGCCATCCTTGTTTTTTGCACTCCACCACTGCTCCTCAGGCTTGTCCAGGATGATCAGGACCTCACCCTTCTTGAAAGGAAGATCCTCAGCGTCACTGCCAGTGAAGTCATAGAGTGTCCGCACATACTCCAGATTCTCATCACCGGGGCCACCAATGGGCTGAACAGGGCCACCGGTTAGAGACGTGCTGGGGTACCTGGCAAAACAGACAATACTCTAAAAAAATAGAATTTCTGTGCTTTAAGAGTGCCGATAAAAATTTTTTTTTAATGGGGCTGTACATATTGTATATATTACATACTGTAATGTATATGCTGGTATTTCTTGAGCTGTTTTTGCCTGTACAGAGACTAGAAATAAGTAAACTGTCACTCAAAACTTCAGAATAAATATTTGCTGGTCGAAGAAGAGGCTTGTGTCTTGCTGTTCGGCCATAATAGCCCATTTGATGAAGATAGCACGTAACAGTTTTTGAGCTGGTTTGGATTTCTTCTGCAATGTCTGAAGCCTTGGAACTGGGATTGATCTCTTCATGATTCGACCTGTCTGAAAATCTGACAATTTAAATTAACATTAGTCAGACTGTTGTATAAAGGTGCAAAAAGTCTCACTCTCCTGGAGTTAAAAAATGGTCAGATTTGCAGAGAGGTTGAATTATGGGTCAGTCAGAGGGTGGCATCAGCCAGCAACAAACAGCCAACAATTTGAATATTGCCGTGTTAACGGTAAAACAAAAATTTTGAAAAAATTCAACAGTGAAGATAGACCACCGGATCCACGACTAGTTTGACCTGGACCATCAGAAAGATGCCTTCACTCCGTGAAGAGAGAAGTGAAGAAAAACACCTGTTTCAAGGCCGCAGACACTGCTGGAGACATCCAAACCAGCTCAATGACTGTTACATGCTACCTTCATCAAATAGGCTATTATGGCCACGCAGCAAGACGCAAGCCTCTTCTACAACCAGCAAATACTTATTCAGAATCTTTGGGCGTCTATTTATTAATGTCCAGTCTCTGTACATGTATAGCTGTTTGATAAAAGTGTATTTCAAATTTATGATCCAGTACTTTTTCTATTTTTAACAGATAAGTACAAATAAGAACCACTAGAGGTTTATGTAGTAGTAGTTATTTGAAGTGCAATACTACAAACATTACTGTATGAGTAAAGCTGAAAATCTTTTTAGCATTTATAAATGAATACAAAAAATTTATTTTATATCGTTTGACATAAAAACCTCTTGCTAACTGACTATTCTGTTCTTAATAATTACAAGGGAAATTATTTAATTTAATCACTTTCTTTAAAATGTAAACAACTTTATATAAGTTACAATAACTTCCTCATCCTCTCAGGGTCTCTCACACAGAACCAGCATTGGTGGTCCATGGCAACACATTTTAGCAAAGTATGAAAATAGAAACATTCTGTGAGCAACAGATACATAATTTACAATTTACTGTATCCTTAATGCATTTTTCCTTTTCTCAGATTTCATGGTTGCCTGTATTGAAAAGATGTTCAGTGATTATTTGGCCCTCGATGACCTACAAATTTATTGACGTGGCCCTCAGTGAAAATGAGTTTGTCACTCATGACTTAAAGTAACTCTGTTGTGCTGGAATGACTGGCCAAACAGACCACCACATGAACGTTTCTCTGCATGCTGTTGACATTACCATGACAAGGTGAATCGTGAGCACTGTCCGTTCATTCAGGTTGGTAATAGAGCCTTTCTCCCCAAGTTATTCAAGTGTTTATTATGAGACAATCATCTGTGAACATTTGGTCGTTCTACTTTCGTACCTTACATATCCTTTATTAAAATCCAAATATGAAAAAAGTTTTTCTGAAGTCTGTTGCGGTTATTGATAAATAACTTGTTTGTTTCATGAAGCAGCAACTACAAATTTGACTTTGCTCAAGCAGTACTGATTTCAATGTGATCTGAAATCACACATAGTAAACCATTTTTTTTCTTTCTGCCAGCCACCTCATGTATACTTCAGACCTGTGGAAAATACTGCTAATTCTTGCTATTCCGTTTGCTGTGTCACATGGTGCTGATGAAACCAAACATGACACCTATTAAAAATTGGCTGTTTGCATGTCTTTCAAAGCACGTGCCAGAAACACGAGATAAGATGGGGAAGCACGCTTGGACTTTGCATTCCCAAGCATTGCATATTCATTATGTGCTTTCCTGGAAGTTTGCTTTTAATGCATTTCATTACTTATAAAACTCGGGAACATTTTACTGAACAATTTTCTTATTGCTACAGATGTACTGATAAAGTGACTAGAGATACTGACAATCAGTATGATTGTACAGTCACATGACTATTCAATTTATCAACCAGACAAGTTTTATCAGCATTAGACACTTGTATGACTCACTTAAAGATTTAATGAGTTCGGAGTTTGTAAATTTCTGATCAGCGTTATCATTTCTAATAAGTACGAAGCTTGGAGTGCTCGAAATGAGACAACAATAACCTGTCAAAATGACTTCACCACATGGTGAGCATAGTACACATACAGAATTGATAGTTTTACTTCTATTTGTAGAATGCAATGACATAAAAGACTCATCACATCAATGTAAAATAAAATGGTCCTCAAAGAAAACACCACCATGTCAACAATTTATTTTTTTTTTTTTTGTTTTTATTAACCCAATCATTATTAGACTTGGTTTATTTGGTGTGGGTTTTTTTTTTTTGGATTTTCCCCCATTTTTCTCCCGTAATTTAGTCATATCCAATTTCCACCCATCAACTTTTGCCTTCCCTTTTACACGACCACCACGACCAGGGAGGGGCAACTAATAAAACTAATAAAAACTAGGTGGATCATCATCATGCATTGTGGGATACTCTGCAGGCCAATCATCCTAAAACCCATGCACAGATAATCTCACACTCGATGATGGAGATGTCCGTGTCATCGCCAATCAGGACGGACAGTTAACAAGCAAGAGCATCCCTCATCTCCTCCACAATCTGTCCAATCAACTACGCACAGGCTATGTCGTCATCATACAGTAGGTAGGGTTAATATTTACTTTGTGTTTGTGGTGGAGAGTCATCAATGAGTATTTGGTAAATGGCAAGTCTTTTGTGGTAATGCTTCATTTCATCTTCAACTGACAAACACTTCCTAATCAGTTATGGCCTGCCAATCCTGGCTTGTAGCGTATGTGGATTGTTGGGCTGTGATGTGTTAATGAACGCATCCCTACAGCATAAAAGCTGAAGGGAAGTGATATGTTTTACTATGTGCAGACAATAAGTGAAGATCCTGCAAATATCAGTAGTATACTTGCAAAACAGCAGATAGATAGCATTCTCATACTAAAGCCAATCCAATTCAGTCAAGGTTAAAACTCACTTCAGCCACAGTTCTGATAACCTCCTGACACCTCTTCCTCATTTATATTTTTATTCTTCCGTTCTGGTGCATTTGATTGCAAAGAAAAAGCAACAACAACAACAACATAAAAAAACTTACTCATGCTTTGCATGCTTGTTGCTTTATTAAGTTCTTGAATCTGAGAAACCTGAGGGTACTTTAAGCAGCCACTTGTAGCATGATTTGCAACTGCCATGTAAATACTGCTTTGTGTGGAAAGTGCAGTTTATAAGGTCGCATTCACACCAGCGCTTTTCAACATTTCAGTTAATTTTTCCATACCAGGATGCTTAATCTTTTAGGTTTGAATGAGTGAAATGGGCACACTGTACAGTACTGTTAAACTAAAGCCTAGCTGACATGTAAGCAATCATGGTCGAATGTACAAGCGAATTTTAGTTCGAGGATATTTGAATATATTTTCAGAGGTAGTCGGCCAAATTTGAGGTAAATTGTCCGTTTTCTTGGTCTTGGAAAATGTTTTGAAGTTGGTCAATATTCAGCGCAAATTCAGAGTGACTCGAACAGCTTCTGAAGCAGTTCGGGCCTTTCTTTGTTTTTGAATGGCTCAAGTGACTGATTCTTGCATGTCACACGAATCCGCACATCTTGACAAAGAAAAACCCTTGAAATTTTGACACGTCGTGCAAATCTGCCCCTGTAGAAAAACCTGAGACGTGAAATGTTGTACAGGTCACGCGAATCTGCCCCTTCTATAAAGATGCAGCCGGCAGGAGTCCTGTGAGCCTCTATTTACACTTATGTTTGCAAAAATTTTTTTTTTAATCTGTATATTTCCTACACGCAGCGTGCCTCTTTCCATCTCACACACATATTACAAAAATGTAATATTATTTCTAAATATAAATGGTTGCTCCGGTGTCAGTGTACTGCTCGAGCTGCTTTTCACAACTGACAGAGGAACACTCCTCAGATAAAGGATCTGTTAATTTGCGCTAGAATCTGATTCTTTGGTATTTATTACTGGGGATGAAGAAATATACAGTTTTGCTGTGATTTTTTTTTCATTTACTTTTCCTGAAACAATACGATCAACTTGAATTTCCCACATAATCTCTCCTCTGATATAACATGGGATTTTCCCTTATCAGCACGAGTTGGAAAGCTGATCTAATTTGTTATGAGTAATCTCTCTCTCTCTATCTATACACACACACACACACACACACACACATATATATATATATATATATATATATACACACACACATACATACATACACACACATACACACATACATACACACATACACACATATATACACATTCACACACATACATACACATATACATTAATATACAGATACATATATATATACACACATACACATATTTTTACACACATACATACACATTCACACACATACACACACATTCACACATACATACACATATACATTCACACATACACACACATATACATTCACACATATATACACATATACATTCACACACGTTCACACAAATACACACATGCATACATACACATATACACACCTACATACATAGATACATTCATACACTTATCCAATCACACCTTCATACTCATATACAGACCTACATACACATATACATTCATACACTTATACATTCACACCTACATACACATATACACACCTACATACACATATACACACTTACATACACATATACATTCAAACACTTATACATTCACACCTACTTATACATATACACACCTACATACATGTATACATTCATACACATATGTGACCCAATCTGGCAAAATGAGTCACAGTGACCAAAAATTCAAAATTGAGTTATTGTACATAAAATTGAGCATACCATTTAAAAATAAAACAAATTTGGTGGTAATATCTTGAAAATTGACCAAGTTATGGCAAAATGCAGTTTGTGATGAGACGCCTATAAATTTCACAAAAAATGGAGAAAAACACATTTAAAGTTTATGGCTTAATTCTCATGGAACTGCCTTCAAAAGTCCTTAGCAACCAATGGGTTACATCCCTGCTA
>JAOUQZ010045550.1:0-10281 GCA_028564935.1 Neosilurus hyrtlii | reverse complement strand
ACACACACACACACACACACACACACACACACACACACACACACACACACACACACACACACATACACACACTCATGACTACTTTTTTAAATTACCATTTTATTTAGTCTTAAATACATTGCTGTAAAAGTGCATATATTTTTTCAGCTCCAAATACAGGATATTACATGATCGTACATTTACTATATAACATGGTAATTTTCACATTAAAATTCATGCATTTATTTATTCTCTAATTTGCTTAATCCTAAGTAGAGGGGAGGATGAAGCCTCTCAGACTCTAGGTGAGGGTGGGGTACACCCTGGACAGCCCACCAGGCCATCGCGGGGAAACACACACACACACAACCATTCACACTCACATCTAGCCAATTTGCCTAGTGTGCATGTTTTTTTGACTGTAGGAGGAAACCGGAGTACCTGAAGGAAACCCATGTAAGCACAGGGAGAACATGCAAACTCCACACAGAAATCTCGAGCCTGAGAACTGAACCTAGGCCTGTGTTCTGTGTGCTGTGAGGCGGACATGTTAACCACTGTGCCACCATGCTGCTGGAGGAATGTAGCAAACCTTTATTTGGTGCCCCTGTTAATCACTTATACCATAATGTTGATGAAGTTCAGAGTCTTTTGCTTAAATGCTGAAGGAATGCCTGCAATGAAATCTGAAATCCTGGTTTTAATTTCCGCAATGCATACAGGGATGGCTTCAAGTCAGACCTCAAAGCTGTGATTCCCAATATCCCTCCATTACCAAAAAAATACTGTAGATTTCAAACAAAAATGCCGGAAGGACAAACATCCCAAGAGGCTGCAGGAAAAACTACATCCCTGGCCTCACTGACCTAACCAAAGACATATATAGGGAGTATATCCAGGCACTTTATCCTTTCAAATGCACCCTAAAACTTGGAGAGGACCTACTTGCCAAAATAACCAATGAACAAAAAGAACACTGGAAAGAAATAATTACAAACAGTGACATGACTCACAATAGTAAAAAAGCCTGGACAACCATCTAAAACTCAACTCTGAAAAAGAGTCTCAGCTCAGAATAGCTGCCGTATCCCCTAACCAAGTAACACAGCAGCAGCTACTTAACAGTAAACCACTCAATAAAGTGAGGGGTCATGCAAAGAAAATGAAACAGGACATGGACTGTATCATGCAAGGCAGTGACGAAGATCTGAAACTGTTTACACCAGAAGACCTTAACACACCTGAAACATGGAAAGGCATCCAAAGATATGATCAGTACAGAGATGGTATCGCACTTTGGTGGAAAAACTAAAACATGGCTACTATCTCTGATGAACAACTGTGTATCATCCCTAAAAATTCCAAAGATCTGGAGAAGAGCCAGAGTGCTGGAAAGACCCAACATCCCCCAAAAAGTTATAGATCAATTTTCCTACTTGGCATTCTTTACAATCTCCATGAACGTATGATTCTGACGCGCATGCATGGAAAAGTCGAAGAACATTTGTTGCCTGACCAGACCGGTTTTAGACCAGACCGCTTAAGTTGCAGTCAAGCATTAAACATAACATATTACATTGAGGATGGATATGAAGCTAAGCACTGTTTTTGTCAAACTCACAGCAGCCTACGATACGGTTAACAAAAGGGCACTTCTCCTGAAGGTAGCCCAAATTGTGCAGAATACAACCCTTGTCCACATAATCAAGTCCCTGCTTGCCAACCAGCTATTTTATGTGGAAATTAATGGAAAGAAAAGTAGATGACATGTCCAGAAAAATGGACTTCTACAGGTCTCTGTGTTGGCTCCAGTTTTATTTAATATTTATACAAACAAATACAACCTCCTCAGCAAACTTGCCAACACAAGCAGGATAACGGACCCAAACACTCTGAAACCCTATCAGTGTGCTAGTCCACTGCTGAGTACTGCGCTCCAGTGTGGCCCAATCATATCATGCATGTAAAGTAGACTCAGAGTTAAATAAGTCATGCCGAATAATCACTAGCATCTTAAAAACAACACCCCTGCCAGCGTTACATAGACTGAGCAACACTCCCCCATCACACATCAGACGAGAGGCTATCACGAAGATGGAACTGTAACAAACATATGAATTATCCCCGGCACTCACTTTATGGCCATGAAGAAGTGAGATGAAGATTGAAGTTCAGCCAAAGCTTCATCACCATGGAGAGACTGGAACGCTCGCAGTAAACTAAAAGGCAGCACTATAATGAGGCCCTGCCAAGCCCAGCTAAATTCCTGCTCAGTGGCTCAAACCTATGTAGGAAAGACTGGGTAACCCAGAAAGCAGACACAACCTCCACAGATGGGGAATCACCACCAACCCTGAATGACTGTGTGGAGAAATACAGCTCATGAACCATATACTCCAGGAATGTCCAAAGGGTCCCCACTGCTCCGACTAAGCTCTCAGGGGTGCGAGTGGAATGGCCATCCAATGGGTGCACTTATACCGCAACAAGATATGATGATGACCATGCTGCCTTCATATTAACATGTTTATTTTAAATACTAGTACTCTAAATTATAAAACAGTATAGGATGAAGGTAGATTTTATTTTAAAATATATTCAATTTTATTGTTCATAATATTATATTAAATCAATAATTTATACATTTATAATTTTTTTTATAACTTTATTTTAAGGAAAATAAGTTATTTATCCTCATCACATTTTAGGCCTTAAGAAAATACTTTTTATCAAATTGAAATGCAGACAAAATAAGGAGTAATAGAGCGTAGACATGATGGAAACAGTACGTAATATTATTCTGATATGATAAGAACTTGCATCCTCACAGCAAGAAGTTCCCGGATTTGAGTACCAGGTGGAGTTGGTATGCTTTTCCTGTGCTTGTGTGGGTTTCCTCCAGGCACTTCGGTTTCCTACTTCAGTCCAAAGATATTAGGCTACAAATTGCCCATAGGAGTGTATGTGAGTGGGAATGGTTGTGTGTGTTGCCTTGCAATGGTCTGGCAAGCTGTTCTGGGTGTACATCGCTTTCCCCCAGCGTCCGGTAAAATAGGCACCAGCATCCACGCGACCCTAATAGTACGATGAAGTGTTTCAGCTAATGAGTCAGTGAGTGAGATGATGAGACCAAGTAGAAAAGGGAGTTTGTCAATCAAAACTCTCCAAAGTTAATATGAGGAACTGGAGCTATGATCAAGAAGGGGGGAATTGTGGACAGATTAAAATACTAATTGATTTTGATTTGAATTCTGCTGGTCTTTATCAGTGAGAAAAAGATAAAGAAAAATTCAGTTCTTCTTCTTACTTTCCAGCATGAATTAAAAAAAAGAATTGCATATCCAATTCATGTCCAGTTTCTTCCCAGCTGTTCTGTATCAAATGTTTGTTCTTGCGCCTGGGTGAAGTAACACAATATAAATGTTTATAACTTCTTACAACTTCTTACAATACACTATCTTCAAAAAGTTCTACTATTATAGAGTTCTCTATGGCTAGTATTACAATTTGTTTCTCCTGACTCTCTTGAACTACTGGCTACATCACCACCATAAATGTCAGTGGTAGTGCTCTATTCTGTACCCATACACAAGTTTTCTAAAAAAAAGGTGAGGAGATATGAAATGAATTAAAAATATGGATAGAAGGCTTTGTGTGTATTTGTCTTTAATGCTGAGCATAAATGAGCCTTTAGAAGTTATCAGACTAAAAAAATATCCCTCTAAACATAATTTTACACAGATTTACCATGTTACTTTTTATATATAGTAATGACATAAAGTGTAAATGCAGGATACATCATCATCATGAAAGCATCCTAAAATACATTTTGCATTGTTCCTTACACTGTTTTGCTGCTCCTGGAACAGAGATGTAGTGTTAATCTGGATCCTCAATTAAAAATGGAGAATCAAATTAAAATGTGTTCGCTTAATTAATATTTTTAGCAATGAAAAAATATATATTTTATATTCCATCCAGCTGCTGGATTTCCAGGTTTACGAGGTCATTCATTTTTTCATCATGTAGGTATGTAGAGATGCTTCTTATCAATTATTTAATAGAAATATTACCTTGAAAATATTCATTTAGAATTTATATTAATTCTTATCTTAATGCATTATTTCAATGCATGTCTGTTTTCCCTCAGTAGGATACATGCCATTAGCTCCACCACCAAGACCAACATCGATCCCACAATATATGCCATTTCCCAGCTTTCCCACTTCAGGTCTAAATAGAGCCTTTAGAAAATCTGCATTTATTTCATTTTCAAATTCCATTAGTGTTCAGTATCTCATGATTCTTTGCTCATTTTCTTTCAGTGAGTGGTGTGAGATTCTTAATCTCTGCTCAGCCAAATCACATATGTTATGACACACCTGCAGGGCAGAAACTCCGCCTCCTTTTGGACAGTTCAGCAGGTGGCACTCAGTTGAAATATTTTTATTAATATACAATTATATTAAAGAAATAAATAAGCAAATTATAACATACAATTTTCTGTTTTTACCAAACACCCCCCGCCCCCCAACCCCATTCTCCGACCCAGACATTTCTATTAATGGCCAACTTTCAAATAAAGGCTTCCGGCTCATTGCTATTCATTATAAAACTGCAACACTTCTTGTGAGCCCTGCTGAAAGTGTTTACTCTGATGGAGGTAACACTGTGAACTTTGTTTGGGGGCAGGTGAATCCTAGCAAGCATGAGTCAGACAGGTAAGAGGAAAACATGAGCTATAAACCTGTAAGCTTTCACTATATGACAATATACCAGCAAAGTATACTAAAGAAGGTTTTGAAAAATAGCATACTTTGCAATCTGGGGTGGCATGGTAGGTCCACCTCACAGCAAGAAGGCCACTGGGCATGGGCGTTTCTGTGTGGAGTTTGCATGCTCTCCTTGGCTTGTGTGGGTCTCCGGCTATCCAGTTTCCTCCCACAGTTCAAAAACAAGCTCAGTAGGCTGATTGGCTGTCACCAATGCTTGTGTGAGTGTTAGGCCTGCAATGACCTGGCGAGCTGTTCAGGGTGTACCTCGCCCTCACCCAGAGTCCGCTGAGATGGGCGCCAGCCTCCCCGTAACCCTAATTAAGAGTCTTAGAAAATCTTACACCAAAAAGATGGAAGAAAGATACAGACTTCTTTGTGTGTGTGTGTGTGTGTGTGTGTGTGTGTGTGTGTGTGTGTGTGTGTGTGTGTGTGTGTGTGTAAAAGTTAGTGTTAGTGCTGTCAGAATGAATGCAAAAATGTTTGTGACAACTGAGAAATATTTGATGTGTTTATAAAGAGTTACATATTGTTTACTTCCTGTGGTGGCTGCCGGTTATCCATGCCTTCAAACCAAACCATAGCTGGCTGAAGGTGGATAAGAAAAACAATGTACTTTTAACTGACAAGCTATAAAAAAAAAAGTAACCTTCACAGTTAGGACAGCTGAATTTAATTATCACAGAAGTAATCTGACATATCAGCCCAAAGGAAAATACTATACTGGACGTCCCTGTACAGGGCCACGCCTATCCACATTACAGGTCTGTGGAACTCATGGATGAATATCAGAAACTAGAAGTTTTCATATCTGCATGAATTATTGTAGACCTTTTTGAAATTCAACTGGAACATGAGCATGAAGCAGTTTTTGTTTTAATATAAATATCTGTTAGTGTTTACCTGAAAATATTGTCTTTGAAACTAATTTCACATATGAATTAATACATGTGCAGAAGCAGCTAGTGCACAGTAAACACTGAATAACATACAGTATATATTCTTTATATATAATTTTAAAAAAGCATATAAAACATTTTTCATTTTAATTTGGAATATGTTTTCTCTGAATATCAAACAGAGTACACAGGGTACACACAAAGCAACCCGAGATAAAAAGAAAAAAAAATGTGTGTAACTGAACAGTGTACTTTCTTTGTAATTTCAAAAGTTGACACCAATTCATGCAAGAATGCATTAACCATGGGGACTTGAAACATGGATGTTTTTTGTAATGCCCTACGCAATAAAATCACAAACAATCCACTTTAAAATATTTGCTAACAACAGATAGGAGTATTTCGATGTTTACCCTTGTTTACCTGATAACCTTACTCTTTCTAGCTCATTGTATGCATTTTTAATTCATATTAAGCACCAGCCCGCTGAGTGATGAACATCTCAACAAACGGATTGTTTTATCTTTCCAGTGTGGCAATATTTCAAAGGAGCAATGAATTAGACATCACCATGGGAAGTGTGCGCGTTGTTGTTCGCCTTCATACGAAAAAAGGGGATGTTTTTCTGTGGCCTGTTGTTCATCAACAATTCAAACATGATAACATTCAAGGCATTCTAGGTAAGAGAATGTACAAAAGCAAAGTTAAACTTTAATGCACCTTCAAGTTTTAAATGTTTCTAGTTCTACAACTTGGTGTTTATATAAAGATTGGTAAAATAGTGCACTACAGAGACTTCCACTTAAGTCCAGCTGTGATAAATGTGAGGGACATCTGAACCAAATTGTAAGATCATGTTTAGTCATGGAGCTTGTTTTTTATATGGTTAAAACAGTAAAGATATTCACATCCCAATTTAGTAATTCATTCTCTATTTCATATTTGACTTTTAGGAAGAACTGATCTCCAGTATGAGGAATTACCAGGATCAAAACTCAAAATCAAGGACCAGGAAGTTGAGGCATCCCGGTAGGAAAATGGAACGGTTTTAGGGCCAGTTCTACAAAGGTCCCAATTTGCATGTAGTAATTTGCGTGTGCAATCTATAATTTTGCATGTGGGGTGGAATCGCGGTTTGCGGGTGATTTACTAAGACTGATTACGTTAATGACAACAAGTGAAAACGTGTTGAGACACGCCCATTTAAAATGAGGGTTTTGCGTGATTCATGTTTCGCACCATGGCGAGTTTGGAGCGCAAAATGAAATTCGTCCTTACAGAATTCAAGGTGCTGGTAGATGAAACCAATAAACACCTAAATGCTCCACAGCAAAGAAATCTGATGATCACACAAAGGAACACTATATGGGAGTAAATCTGCAATCTGAAAAAGTAAATTCTGTTGGTAAATCGATGCAAACTGTGGATGAAGAGTAAAAAGAAGACATCAAGGAATCAGAAGGAGAACAAAATAAAAATTAGCATATAATAAAAAGTCGGCAAATAAAAGTAACAATTTTTTTTTTCAAAAGATATTTGAAAAATTAATGAACCTCCCGTGGAAACATTTTGCAGTCTTTGAAGTCAAATCCCCAGCAAAAAACTTTTTTTAATATGTATATGTATAACTTCATCAGTAGTTCAGGTACCTCCCTCAAATCCCCCCAAAGCAGCCGCCACCCCTGCAGATCCTCGAAAGGGTCCAGAGGACATTGATCTGGAGTTGCAGCCCTTCAGACAATTGCACGGGAGATGCACGCGGTGTCATGGTTGGCACGGGCGGTCAGACACGACACTCAGGCCACTGCCATGCACTGCAGACAGATGGTCAGCGCAGTTTCTGCCCTGATAATGGCTGTCAATTCTGTGACAATGACTGCACAACTACAGGCAATGACTACACTCCATTCAGGTGTCAAGGCGGTCCAACCAAGTCCTTCAGCGACAGCTCGGCAGCAGCGGACCGGAGAGGGAGGAGAGGTGCACACGGCGGGCAGGTTCAACCTGCGCAGAAGGAAACAAGCAGTAGGCTGAAGCAATGTGTGTGTGATATGATTTTGCGGGACTTAACTTAATTGGACGTTAATGAGATTGAGAGTATCGTTTGATCATATGTTTATATGAATTTATAAAGTGAATTCGATAATCATCATTTTTCAATAAATGTTGTTTTGCTTAACTTTGCAGTGTAAAATAACTGTAGCCACGTGTGCGCAATTACGCATACAAACCGTTTGTACCTACCTTTGAGACGTGTAAAATATACATGTAGTTTGTATTGGCAAAATTGCTTTCAGGTTTGATAAATTGCTTTGCGTGTGCTAAAATAATATATTTACATTTTCTCCTCCCAGCAAATGCACAATTGCGTGTAAACGCCCTATGTTGCATATTCATTGCGACAAATGTACTAACTGGATGCACACGCGCTATTTTGCACCTTTGCATGACGCAATCCTTAGAGCACACTGTTATTAAATCAGTTAGTACATTTTTTTTGCGTGTGAGTTTACACACGTTTTTATACAGGCAAACCTTTAGTAGATCCGGCCTTTAGTGTATCACAACATTACAACATTTGGTAAGCTTTTAGTGATGCTCTTAAAAGACATGTTTCTGTTTGATTATAGGAGCCATGCCTTTGACTATAGATTTCCTGCCGCTCCTGCTGCATCCTGTTGGCTGGTACCATTCGAGTCTGCACTGGACGGGGAACTGTCTGACTTCATTGTCACAGACCTGTAGAGTTCCATGATAAATAGTGAATCTTACTTTCAGCTGAATGTTGTCTCAATGCTCAATAAAATTGTTTCCTCAAATTGAACACTGCAGAATTCCCCTAAATTTACTGTGAAAGTTTACACTGCCAGTCTATATATATAGGTAAATACCATAAAATGTTGTTTATCCATAATCCTGGTTTAACATACAGCAATACAACAGTATGACAAAAACACTCAGTTTTTAAGATCTTTCAGAGAACAAGAGTCGACTGTATGCCAGAGGTTTACTATTAGAAAGGGGTAGTGTGGACAAATTCTGTACTCAATTACAGTACCTGTATCACCCCACTGTGCTGTAGATACAAAGGCAGATGTAATTATGCAGAATAAAATGTATTATTATAAGCCAGACATTTGGATACAAAACACAGTACCACATCATAAGCAGGAAACAAGTAGAGGGCAGGTGATCAAACACACAGGATTTTAAAGGCTGGGCACAGACAAAAACTATAAGGAAGGTAAAGATCACAAACAAAACAGGAATATCACAGGCAAAGTACAGGACCAGTAACAAATAAGCAAAATAAGGTCCGGCAGGTGCTGGTAATTAGGATGCAATGAAATTGCTCTGCACCGTTATACCTTGCGTGTGTATATAAAGTCATCCCAAATGCTGCATAGATTGTTGACATTTGTGGTGTAACTATCTGCACATGCACCCCGCTGAGCCTCCTGGGGCGTTTTGTTGTTCTGGAAACCTGGAAGTAACTGCTGTGCTGTGAATGAAGCCGTGGTAATCTCATAATAAGAATGCCTCAAGTGGAAGTATGGAGTAAGTATCCATCAGTGTAATAGGGAAGCTGGTGCCAATATCAGCTGACTTCAGTTGCTCCCTAAACGGACTGGCCATTTACTGTAGGACTAACACAGTTGCAACCATTCACACTCCCATTTACACCTATGAACAATTTAAAGTAGCCTGTTGCCCTAATGTGCAGGTCTTTAGACTGTGGGAGACCAGAGCACCAGGAAGAAACCCACACACACAAGCACAGGGAGGACATGAAAACTGCTCACAAAAAGACCCTTATAGGTCATAAGAGAAATCTTCTTGCAGTAAGGCAACAGTGCTAATCATGACACCATTGCTGAAGTAAAAGTATGCCCTGAATTAAAACTATTTATCATATGTAATTGAAAAACGATTTATCAAAATGTTATTTGTAATCTAACATGGTTTAATAACCAACATAATATATGCACATTTAAATACAGAATCCTAGAATCCTATTCCTATTAATATATATAACATATCATATTTACTTAATTACCTTACAACATATATTGATGCAATTTTGCGTGAGTGTGTGTGTGTGTGTGTGTGTGTGTGTGTGTGTGTGTTTGTTTTGACAACAGAAGGTTTGTTTGTAGTATCAGGGAAAGGGGCAGAGTAATTTCTAAGCCTGAAGGTTTGTAAGTAAACAATATTTTACTTGATGTTCTTGGGTTCATACTCCTCAACCATCTCGTTGTGGTCATGATGACTGTACTGGTAGATATTGTCTAGTGTTGGTACGATTGCTCCAGGGGTGAGCTGCTTTTTCTATCCTTAAAGTGTCATACTAAGGATCATACCACATGCAATGGAGCTGGTGAACAGGATCTCGAATTTGCATCTATAGAAGCTGCTAATTTTTTTTTTTTGGACATCCCAACTTTCCTAAATATTCTTGTTATTACTTTCTGCAGAGATGCAAATACTGTGAACTTCTCTTCAATCTCTCCACCTCAGTCTCACCAATATAAAGTGCACAAGCTTACTTTAGTGGAGTTTCTACAATTCCAAAAGTTTGGCTCTGTCCTGCCACACATCACATATAAAATACCCAAATGTTGAAGAAAGAC
>JAOUQZ010045549.1:17116-27184 GCA_028564935.1 Neosilurus hyrtlii | reverse complement strand
GAAATTGTAGTACGGTTATTTTTTTACCATATATTTATACACACACACACATATACATACATATATATATATTTATATATATATTTTTTTTAAGAAGAATTAAAATAATGAATTACATTAAAATAAAATGTAGAGTTGATGGAAATTGAATTACATGAAGCTAATATTTTCTGAAAGTGTGTTTGGACCCAATATAAATGTTTTAATATAGAGCTTTGCTAGTCACTGCCAGTGCTGAAACACAGAAAAAAACTGGCACTCAATTAGTGCATGAATGACGCATACTGGAAACAAGTGGCTTGAATTTGGACATATTTAGACTGTGTTTGCAGATAATATGAAGTAGTACTTTAATATTTCTTCTGAAGGCTTTTGATAAAGCTATGCAGGTCTTGAAGCACCAAGAGTGTTCTGAAGATCTTAGACTTTAACCACACTTTTAAAAAGATTCTTGGTAATCTTATTTATACACACTCACAGTCTTTTTTTTTTGTTTTTCCCAGTGTGCTCCAGGAGCCGGCGGCATGGTGGTGTAGTGGTTAGCACGTCCGCCTCACAGCAAAAGGGTCCTGGATTCAAGTCCCAGGCCCAGATGTTTTCTGTGCCGAGTTGGACTGTGAACATGCGCTCTCCTCGTGCTTGCATGGGTTTCCTCCCACAGTCCAAAGACATGCATATTAGGTTAATTGGCTGTTCCAAATTGCCCCAGGTGAAAATGTGAGTGTGAATGGTTGTGTGTTGCCCTGCGATGGCTCGCGAGCTGTTTAGGGTGTACCTTGCCTTTGCCCAGTGTTGGCTGAGATAGGATTAGGCTGTTTGGTGAGTGAACGTTTCAAGATCAAATTTTTTGCACTAATGAAATTGCTGCTCCTCAACAATACTTTAAGTGCATCTATACAACGGCAATTTGTACTGAATTTAACTGTCTTCACATTTGTCCTTCATTAATTCGGTCTGTATGATTAAATCTATTTATTATTATTATTATTATTATTATTATTATTGAGGAATGTTCACTTATAACAACTTTTGAGTATGAGTGGAATAGTTAATTAAACTTCCTGTTTCAAATGACATAAAAGATGTCCAACATCCAATACATATATCCAATATACATCTTTTTCCCCTTTTTTGTGTGTGCACGTGTATGTGTTGAATATATTTGCATATTAAGCTTTAAATACACTGCAAATGTCTTGCGTTTAACAGGTTTATTTTAAACACTACCTTCTCAATTCCAAAAATACAATACACTTAACATTTCAACAACTACAGTGGCCATGCCTACACATAGTATTAAAGTCAGTCAACTTTAGAATTATTGGCACTCTTAAAATGAGCAAAAACTCTGTCATTCTTTAATGGCTCTTCATTAAGCACTTTATCCTGGTCAGGACTGTGGTGGAAACAGAGAACTATGGGTTTTCCTCCCATAGTCAAAAGACATCCACATTAGGTACGACTGGCTACTCTGTCCTATCCATAGGTGTGAAAGTGAGTGTGAATGGTCGTGTGTGTCTGTATTCACCCCGCAATAGACAGGCGACACATTCAGGGCGTACCCCACCTCATGTCTGTCATCTGCCAGGTCATCTGGGATTGGCTTCAGCTTCCCCGGCGACCTTGACGGATAAGATGGAGTGTTGAAGTAATACAGCACATATGTTGGGTTTTTTTTGTTTGTTTTTCTTTCATTTGCCATGGCTTGTCTACAGGGGGTGGGGGGTAGTTTGATGTTTGGGTACTGGCAATGTGATGGTCTGGCAATCTATTCATTTCATAATGGTTCAAAAGGAAATGTGTAAGCCTAATGGGCTTAGACATGAAGGGTGCCAATAATTTTGAAATCAGCTATATTCGAACACCAAATGACATACATTACTGAAACATAATTAGTTGATATGTGAAGCAGTCACAGTTTGCATTTTCACAGATATGGAGAAGTGTGTCTGCAGTGTACATTTGTGTATTTGTGTGTGTGTGTGTGTGTGTGTGTGTGTGTGTGTGCGTGCATTCTTCCAGGTTCCTGTACATTACTTTAACTCTTCTGAGGCTGATGTGGGGGTCTCAGGTTCTTCCTGACCCTCCTACAATAAAAGCACACACAATATTTCAGAATACCACACATATATTTACCAAACATAACCTCCATATAATATTCACACAGGCTCAAAACAGAGCATTGGTTTTGTCAACCTTTTACCTTGATGAAGAAGGCACGTTTTCATTTGCACAGCATTATTTTTGTTTACCTGTCTGTCTGACTTTCTCTCTACAATTTTGGTTAGAATCCACACACTGATGTCATAAAAACACAAAAATAAACCCTAAATAAAACCTCTCTCTTATAATGGGAAAAATATATACCTTTTTTCTGAAATTGAATTGGAGGGAAAATTAAAAGAACACAGATGTCGCACAGACATTAGTGGTAATGCTCCAGGACACGAGTGTCAAACTATAGGCCGTGGGCCAAATCAGGCCTACCAAATCTTTAAGTATCTGATTATCGTACATTGTTCTCGTCAACCATTAAACGTAAACGTAACCATGAAACGTAATTCCATGTCCATCCACTAGGTGGCAGCAAACCTATTTCAAGGTGTCATTTATCGCTCAAGAAAGCTTGCAAGCTGGCAAGCATTGTCAGAAAAGGAAAGTAAGTAAAGTTAAAGAGGACAAATCATGAACTAAACCATTAAACTAAACTAATCATGGCTGCCCTTTTTGACTTGATAAATTCGAAATTTAGTGATGTGGCCCTCAGTTAAAAAATGATTTTGGCACCCCTGCTCAAGGACGTCCCCCAATATGCAACATGGGAAACTTAAAATATAGTAGTTATTTGTGGTCAATTCTCTATGCTAATCTTTCAATTTAAATTTTTTTAGCCTCGTGTTACAATCCATCCTTTAAACTTTGCATACCTGTAGCTTTATGCTAGCTCTGTAAAATTCTACTTTATAAAAGACACTTTCACCTCAGATTCCAGATAAAAGTTCAACAGTTTGACGCCACAATAAAAACTTGAAATTTTATAAAATTTAAAATAAACAAACATCCATCCATCCAACACCTATACTGCTTATCTCCTTCCCCATGTTGTGAATTTAATTTCGCTTTATCTTTTTTATTAGCGTCACAGCAAGGCTGGAGCCTATCCCAGCCGACTTCAAGCGAAGTCGGGGTACACCCTGAACAGCTTGCTAGACCATCACAGAGCCAACACACACAACTACTTACACTCATATTTACACCTAAGGGCCATAGAGAATATCCAGTTAGCCTAAAGTGCATGTCTTTGGTCTGTGCGAGGAAACCGAAGCACATGAAGGAAACCCAGCCAAACACATGCAAACTCCACTTAGAATCCCAGGACCTTCTTGCGGTGAGGCAGAAGAACTAACCACTATGCCACCATGCCACCCAGTAGGCAGTAATACAGTTTGTTGAATTCAATTAGAAAATATTACAAAATAAAAGCATTTTCACTCATTTTATTACATATGTACATAGCTATAAATGTCATAACATGACATGACATGACACTCTAAGTACCAAATTAATGGGCACTATGCTACCTGGCCTCTGTAATGATGTGTTTTTTTTTGTGGAGAAAATATACTGTATTTTTCTAATGATTTATTTAAATGAGGAGAAATGGAAGACATGCCGATTTCTCTTCCTTTTATTTGGAATAGGTAAGCTTTTTTACATTTTTTTTTATAAAGCTCAGTGAGCAAGCCGGTTTTGTTTATGGTTTTGGTGTTATTTATCATGACTCCACTCTCTGGCAGGTAGCTTGTGTTCTATATTTTGCAATACATTCACATAAAACTGACAAGTCTGTTGTCTGGCAACTTCCATTTATGTTACAGCTTTTGCTTCCCACTGGCACAACAAGCTGACTAAACTCGTTTTTAGAGAAACTTTAATTATGTAATAAAAAAATTAAAATAAATAAATACTAAAACCTTTTTGCAGCACCAAGCTAAGATTTGTAATTTTGTTCACTAACGATAACAGTGATAATATTCGCAGTGTGACATTTTACCAGAGTAAACATGTTTTCTCCTGACACTAAAAACCATGGTTACCTTTTCTACAGAGAACCATAGTAATTACAAGTAAATGAGACAGAGCATCTTTTTTTCCATCTGTAGTTGTGTGAATACTTGATGCTTAGTGAACCTTACCTTCACTTTGTCTAAATCTGATCCACCAGGAAGAGACTTCTGTGGTATATGGAAGGCCTGAAAAATTAAAAGATCATGGGAGAAATGCAGTAAAATACCATGTATGAAACTAAAGCAAGCTTATCATCTGGACTTGAAATGAACCTTGTAGCTTTTGACCCACTGTAACCTGTTAACATGTTAACAGTGTTTAATGTGTTACTCATTTACCAAACTTCTTAATCCTACTAGGGTCACGGGGAGGCTGGAGCAAATTTCAGCTGACACGGGGCGAAGGCTGAGTACACCCTGGAGAGCTTGTCAGATCATCACAGGGTCACAAACATACACGCATACACATGCACTGCACTAGGGGCAATTTGGAGAGCCAATTAGCCAAATGTGCATGTCTTTGTAGTGGGAGGAAACCAGAGTACCCAAAGGAAACCCACGAGCATGAGGAACGCCACACAAACGCCCCAGACTGGAACCCTGGACTTCCTTGCTGTGAGGCGGTAATGCTAATCATTGCGGCATAATGGCGTAATGATAAGCATGTCCGCCTCACAGCAAGAAGGTCCTGGGTTCCAGTCCTGGGCGTTTCTGTGTGGCGTTTATATGTTCCCCTCTGTGGGTTTGTGGGTTTCCTTTGGGTACTCTGGTTTCCTCCCACTCTAAAGACATGTACATGAAACATCATATCCACATCATATGGAACGTATAACAAGAGTAGGCTGCATAGCCGTCAGCCCTGCGATGACCTGGTGAGCTGTCCAGGGTGTACTCTTCCCTCGCCCAGAGTCGGCTGATATGGGCGCCAGCCTCCCCGTGACCCTAATTAGGATTAAGTGCTTCAGAAAATGAATGATGAATGAATGGAAGGTATAAATGTACTATACAATGAGTACAGTGAAGATGTGGCAGATTGTTGTTCTCACTTTATTGCACAATAATCAACATTGGAGTGCTGGGTCCATGTATGTGTTCCCCAGTACCTATGTTCCCCAGTGGCTATGTTCCGTAACCCTATTACCATTGGAAATGTGAAATCACAAATATTCCATAAAGTGTTAATTTGAAGATCCATTCATTTAATAAGGACCAGAGAACATTGGGACTGGGGAACATGGGGCTGATTTTGGGAGTAGTACTAAACTTGAAACTGTAAAAAAAAAAAATGTAAAAAAATTTTTTAAAGTCACTGTTTATATAAGAGAGAATACGTTCAGCAATATACCCCGATCAGCCATAACATTGACACCACCTGCATTGTGTGTTCTGACAGCTTTCTATAGCGAGTATTAACAGTCCCAGCAACTACTACAGTAGTTCTTCTGGGGGTCAGACTAGACCTACTTGCTGTAACCCATGAACACCCCAGCAGCCCTGCATTTTGAAAATGAATAGACTCAGACATTTAGCCATCATAATATGATCCTTATGAAGGTTACTCTGATCCTCACACTTGCTCATTTTTCCTCTTTCAACCCATCAATTTTGAGAACTGATTGTGCACTTTGTCTTACACATCCCACTCCTTTCCAGGTGAAAGTGTAACAAGATAACCAATGCCACCACCCAGTGGTCATAATGTTATTGTTGACTGGTGTACACTAGGGGGTGTCAAGAAGAGGATATCCACTCCTGCCCCATCAAGCTATCACTCAAAGAAATATTTTTGTATCCCATCACAATCTAATGAAAAACAAAAAACCTGTCCCATCCCAAACCAGAAGTATAACTCCCATCCCGTCCCATCCTTATCCTGTGCTGTGATATTTTTTAAACTCATATTATAACTGTATATTTACATATAAAATCTGACTTGTTATTTTTATCCCTATCTCACCTACACCTGTTGAATTTTTTCCTGTCCCATTCCAGTCACATGAAAAATAGAAAGATTCGGTAGAAATCCTACAGGAATCTCATGATCCAGATGTCAGCCTCTAATACACTTCAATTTCAGTTCTTATTGTTAGAGCTGCCACTATTACATTTAAATCAGCATTTCCTGACCAATCAGAATTAAAAAATATATTAATTATAAATAAATAAATAAATAAATAATAATAAAAATACCAGTACCTTAGTGTTTGCGTAACACTGATAGCGTTCTCAAATACCGCATGTCTTTTTAGCACCTATCCCTCAGGAGCTAAAGGACTGGTTCCGTTCATCAGTCACACTTTGTTTCTGGACATTTACTGTAATCTTGGTATTCTGGCTCACTACTGGCTGTTTGTGTGTGAGTGACCTTGACCTACTTATCAAGGTCACAGAGGCAAAACTGTATATAATGTTTCCTGACATTTACTTGCCGCGCACTGAAGCTGGGGCTTTTAAACTTGCTTTGCTTGTTATATATTGGCATATTATAAAATGGTCCTTTCAGCGGGAGTGTCTGGACCCCAATTGTCAATTTTTGGTTTACTTCTGGTTTAAATCCAGCCCATCACATTTAAGCTTAAACAAGGCACAAATAAACTAACTGAGTGCCAGGAAGTGGTGGCTGGCTTTTCTGATCTAAAGGTCGGGGTTCAAGTCCCAGTACCACCAAGCTGCCACTGTCAGACCCTTGAGCGAGGCCCATAATCCTCAGTTGCTCAGTTGTATAAAAAAAAGAAAACAGAAAAAAAGATAAAAGGTAAGTCGTTCTGGATAAGGGTGTCTGCCAAATGCCATAAATGTAAATGCAAATGAGTGAAACAGAGTGCATGAGTTACAGTTCTGGCTATGGGATAATATGGCATGTCAAGATGCATGAATAATCGAGCACAACAAAGCACAAAAACAAAAACACAAAAAAGAAACAATTTTGTTTCTTTGATGAGCAGTTACATCAGTAATCCATTAATGTCAGTGCTGAATCTGATGTTACCTTTTGGTAGTTTTAATTGACCACAGAATGACCAATTAATCATGTTTCATTGGACCCAAAAAAAACAAAACAAAAGCATGGCTGGTTGATTGCTGTTACAGAATCACTCACCTTCTTGGCTTGCTGGATTTCTTCTGTCGACTTGGACCTGCTCTTCACCATATGCTTCTGAGGTGACGTTGTCTGGGAATATAGAGGAGTGTTTTAAGTGTGTATAGAGAGAATAGTTTTAATGATTAAAAGTATTTATTGCTTATGATTATTTTCCATGGTACAGTGGTGGAGTGGTTAGCACATCCACCTCACAGCACAAAGGTCCTGGGTTTGGTCCCACGGGTGTGTGGAATTTACATGCTCTCAATGTGCTTGTGTGGGTTCAGTTCAGTAATTGTTTTTCTCCCACAGTCAAAGACCTGCACATTAGGTTAACTAGCTGTACAAATTGCCCCTAAGTAGGAGTGTGAATGGTTGTGTGTGTTGGCCCGGCAGTGGTCTGGCGTGCTGTTCACAGTGTACCCCACCTTCGCCCCGATTTGGCTGAAATAGCCTCCAGCCGCCCCACAACTCTAAAAGGATCAAGCAGTTTGGCATGTGTGAGTGAGTAACTGAGTGAGTGGTTATTCCCCAATTTCAGATATCTACAGATTGGATCTGCTACAGGCTCTCTGCAGGAATGAAACAAGCTCAAAAATCATCTCCATAAATTGCATATATAGCAATAGCAGTCATGAATGAAAAAGAAAAGTTATTTTTTAGTGCCCCCTGTTGGCCATAAGGTGAATTTTGCTAATTTTAAACCTCTACCAACAACCTGACAAAGAGATAGATAAATAAATAACTTTTTAAGCTGAGGGTGGAGTTTATTAATATGTTGGGATTATTTTTTCTTCTGAGGAATCTTTTAAATTTCCTATATTTTTAATACAAGCACAAAAGCAACACCTTTAAGAAACTCTCTACAAGCCTTATTCATTCTGTTTAACTTACTGGTTCTGTCTATTTTCTACTTCAAACTTCTTCCCTTCTGCTCCAAGGTGCATGATGGACCTTTTTTAAATAATAAGTGTCCTTTTTGTTATTATTTTTAATATAATTCAGCACACTCATCTTTTTATTTGCTTGTATGAAACAGATGTTTTCAGCATAACTTTTTTTCCACTCCAAAAAATGTTTGGTTACAGATCAATAAATAAAAGTAACCTTGGTCTTTTGGGACTATGACAAACTTAAAGATGTGACAGTTTTATAGTAGGCCATTTCTATCACATCAGAGTCTTACCCTGATAATTTAATTTTTGATAAAATAACAGTGTATGGACAGTTTTATTGTTGAAGTTATATATTAATCCATGCAGCAATACTTTCCACAAAATATTAAAAGCATTTTTCAGAAAGGTACTGCACAATTGTTCAGGGTAAAATATAACGGCATTCTTAAAAGGTTCAATAGTAGACCATGTCCGTAATTCTCAAAAATAATAATAATAATAATAATAATAATAATAATAATAAGTAAAAAAAAAAATCACTGTGGTCCATGAAGCAAAGGTAGTGTGTAGGTTCTTCAACAAAACAAAATAATGAACCAATACTTCCTACTGTTTTTAAAGTTTTTATATTTATTTCTATAATTAGTAAACTATTTTAATTGATCGGTTTAACTCATTTACTCTTAGTAGGTCTACAAGTAATACCAATGCAACTTTATTGATTGATTGACTGAACATTACCTGTCTGCCACCAGACTCGGGGTAAAAAGAAAAGAGATTCTCATTTCAGTAAATAATTTACTCTATTATATGTACATTAGATTACAGTAAAGAAATGACAAAAGTTGACTTACCCTGAGTCTTAATATGACAAGTTTTGGTACAGGGTGACCCAAAAAACCTCCCACATTTCTAAAGTAAAGAATTATTATTATTACATCATCATCATCATCATCCGTTTGCTCCGGGGTCATGGGGGCAGCAGCCTAAACAGTGAGATCCAGATGTCCCTCTCCCCAGCCACTTCCTCCAGCTCTTTTGGGGGTTCACCGAAGTGTTCCCAGGCCAGCCAAGAGACATAGTCCCTCCAGCGTTTTTTGGGTCGTCCCTGGGGTCTCTTCCTGGTTAGACATGCCTGAAACACCATGCTAGGGTGGCGTTATTGTTTTTTGTTTTGTTTTTTTCTCAGATAATTAAATTATTATTTGCACACATGAAACTTAATTCAATACAGTTCTTATTTATCATTATTTGCACACATGAAACTTAATGAGGCAGGAGAGATGGCACTAAGGTCTGTGACCCAACCCAAACTGTCCTCAGCATGGCATGATCACCCCAACATGGCGAGGTCAAGGGCACACCGTGCGTTCTCTATCGAAGCATTCTTCACAAACAACCGCTCTGCACAGAGGGGAAGCCTTCCAAAGATCAAAATGTTTTAGATCAGAAAACCATCTTGTGTCTTGAGAATTTCAGAGGAACAGATTCAGCAGTCAAAAGTAAAATCACCTGGTCCACTTATGAGAGCTCATACACCCGAGAATACTTGAGGCATTGAGGTGATGTGTTGTGCAGTATCTGGGACGCTTCATACAGAACCATGCTTTAGTTGTAGGGATTTCCTGTGAAACTGCAATGAGAATCTTACCCAAAAGACCTCCACTTCCATCCATGCAAAAACTGTGCGCAAATAATTTGATTATCTTTAATTATTTTTTTCATTTACCTTTAAAATGTGGGAGGTTTTATATGGTCGCCCTGTATAATGATAAGGATGCAATATAAAGAAATTTTTCTTTTCTTTCTCCAGGCTTTTGGTTAATGAATTTAAAATCAAACATCAGGCCCTGGTGTACTTACATTAATGAAGCCATTAAGACATTGTACTTTGACCTTATGATGGATCTGATAAGTCTATGTTTACCTTCTGCTCCATTGTGGAAATGTGTAGCAGGGTACAGGAGGAAGAAACTCTATCGTTACCCCTCACTCAGTGCCTGTCAGTGTGAGGAAACCAAAA
>JAOUQZ010045548.1:0-10283 GCA_028564935.1 Neosilurus hyrtlii | reverse complement strand
AAAAATACACACACACACACAAAGAGAGAGAGAGAGAGAGAGAGAGAGGGAGAGAGAGAGAGAGAGAGAGAGAGAGAGAGAAAGAGAAAGATGTATGAGGCAGAGGTATCCAAAAATCACACACAAAAAAGCAAGAATGGTCAAGGGACAGGCAAGGTCAAAAACTACTGGGCAACAGATTACAAATGCTGGAAAGGCACAGGAGAAAACTCTGGCATGATCTTTCAATGCTTGTGTAAAAAATGCTGGGCTTATATAGACAGACTAGTGAGGTAGGCAACGAGACACAGATGAGCACAATAATGTGGAAAGCCAAAGGGGACAAACAAAAGCACATGATACCAGAAAACTAAAAACTAACTAGCTGACATACTAACAGGTTCATCCCCATCCATCTTCAAAAAGAACACTTACACCTTTTGAAAGGGCCACCTTTGGACCAATGAGCTTAAAACTTCTTCAAATACTCTTTAATATGATGCAAACCTTGAATCAGTGGCTGCAACCTGGCCAGTCACTATGGGAGTGAGGCAACCACAAACCATAACATTTCTACCATTATGCTTCACAGCAATTAGCATGACGATCCCTCTATGTACTGTGATTGTGGCCAAACAACTCTTGATTGAATCTTTGGTTCATCTGTAGAGCATGCCTGTGCATGCAGGTCATATTTGTCCAGTTCTCTTTCTGATTGTAGACATATGCACTTTCACACTAACCCTGGGTTTACACTGTCCGCGATCTCTCCATTTTAAAAAAATGCCCAGAGCTCCACTATTACTGAGCACACTTGGAGCACAATTTGTGTATAAAAAAGAAGGCGGGTGAATCCAAGAGAAATCATGTTTCCAGGTTTATGAAGAGCCGTACGTTGGCGCATCAAGGCCTGTTAAGCTCTTTTAAGGTCCATTGAGGTCTGTTAAGCTCTAAAATGATGCAATGACGAAGGGATGCAATACAAAATTTCACATTGTGTTATTTAGTACATCAGCTTTATATGTAGGCACTGTATCAAAGTGTAAAGTGTTTGCTTGCACAAATCTGCTGAAAAACAAACAAACAAACAAACAAACAAACAAACAAACAAAAAAAACTAACTTTATTCATGGGATGTTCTTATTGTTTTCCAAATGAGGATGTTGTAGGTGAGCTACATTTAACTGTATGGAAAGTAAATTTATATCAGAACGCAATGATGTTGTGCTCATCCTACAAGATAAGTGCAGGTATTTGACTAAATATTTAAGGGAAGGTATACTTATTTGTGTTGTACTTTATTTGATGAATGTATTCATTAAAGCAAACATGATGGTAAATAACAGAGGAAAAAGAAACGGGGAAATGCGTGTTAGGACCTGAGGGAATAGAAGTGAACAGAAAGACACATGGAGCTGAACATATAATGGCCTACTGTGCTCCGTCAGAAAAAACATGTGCTTTGGAAAAAAGTTTGCATAAATTTGCACAATTAAAGAATTTAAAAATTCTATTTATATATCTCTCTCTACATAAGCACACATCTTGCCTTGTGGATGGACACCAGATGGACAGACAGACACACACACACACACACACACACACACACGTGTATTTGTGTAGTTTTGCATTTTACATAATCATTCACTCAAGCCTATTTCAGCCTATCTCAGCCAACACTGGGCAATGACAGGGTACACCCTAAACAGCTCACTAGACCATCGAAGGCCAACACGCACAACCATTGACACTCACATTCACACCTAGGGGCAATTTGGAACAGCAAATTAGCCTAATGTGCATGTCATTGGACTGGGGGTGCAAACCGGAGTGCCCAGAGGGAAAAAAAAATATTGCAGAAAAGGGTTACCCAGTTACCCAGTGACTCAGCTGCCTGGATATCCAGAGAAAGTTCACTCCACCACCTTGGAGCCAGAACAGAGAAGAGTTTAGATGGATTTTTCCCTTGTCCCTTGATAGAAGGAAGGACCAGTCTAGCAGTGCTAGAGGATCTGAGAGAACGCGGTGCTGTGCGGGGTGTGATGATTGCTTTGAGGTAGGAGGGTGCAGGTCCATTTTTGGCTTTGTAGGCAAGCATTAGTGTTTTAAATTTAATGTGAGCAGCTACAGGAAGCCAATGGAGAGACCGTAGCAGTGGGGTGGTGTGTGAAAATTTCGGAAGGTTGAAAACAAGCCATGCAGCTGCATTCTGGATCAGTTGCAGAGGTTGAATTGCACTCAAAGGTTGACCTGTCAGGAATGAGTTGCAGTAGTCTAGACTTGAGATGACAAGGGACTGATCAAGTATCTGAGTGGCCTCAGTGGAATCCTTCAGATGTTAAAGAGGAGAAATTGACATGATCAAGAAAGATTAGTGATATAAAAAGAGAAGGACAGGCAATTGTCCATGGTTACTCTAACGCTTTGTGCAGTGACTGTAGGAGAGATCACAGAGTTGTCCAAGGAAATGGCAAGATCTTGATGTGGGGACGAGTCAGCTGGGATGAACAGCAATTCAGTCTCACTGAGATTAAACTTCAGCTGGTGAATTACCATCCATGAGGAGATATTTAGATGCAGAGATCTGGGCAGAAACATCAGTGTCTGAGGGAGGAAAAAAAAGAACAAGTTGCGTGTCATCTGCATAGCAGTGGTATCTTAAGGGGCTTATTCTTTCAATAAAGTTCCATATCTTATAAATCCACTCACTGGCCACTTGATTAGAAGAACTACACATCTACACATGTCCCTGATTGTGATTATGCAATCAGCCAATTAAGAGTAAGCAGTGCAGGGTGATCTCAGTGACAGATGTCGTCATTAGTGAACTGGTTTGAAGATATTACACATTTCTCCTTGGATTTTTACACAATTTATATAGTCTAATCAGTACGGAGTTATACTATCTATAATCATATAGACATCATCTAATCATACTAGTGTCACACCCACACAGGACATGCTAATCGTTCCCATTCTCTTGAGTTCTGATGACATGCACCTGTACTTAGTTTTCCCCACTAAGCAGTCCCTCTATATCTACCTCAGTCAAAGCCAACCGGCGTCGAGCCTTGTTGGAGCTGCGTGCTGAACCGGTACTCCCGCTAGCGGCTTACTCAACCAACTCACCTGTCCAAGATTTGCCAGCTTAACTCCATTAGCGACCGTCTCTTCCCTCCTTCGTATCCTAGAAAATTAATCTACAAGTATCTTTGGTTTTCGTTGTACCTCACATCCCGTGGAATATCCACTTACAGCAGGGGTCCCAAACTCACGCCCCGCGGGCCAACTGTATACAATATGAAAGTTTAATGAAAGTTTAATGTTACTGCGGCCCGCGAGTTTGATATGTATGGCACTTTACAGTGTTCTGGGCGGAGCTGACTGAACCTACCAATCACAGTGGGGTATAAGGCTCTCATGGGTGGGACTTCGGCCGAGTTTGATGCAAGCAGAGAAACCGTTTCACTGAGTAAAAGTTACAGCAGCGTTGCCATAGAGAGTTTTCTTCTGTGCCTGGCTGGCTGCCTCGTTTTTATTGGGCACACGCGCTCATTCATCCCAATGTGCTGCGTTCACAACACTTCAAAATAAAAGTGTTTTTAAGTTGCTGCCCAGTGGGACATTATACATATATAAATAAATATATATATTTATACACACAGGTCAATGGCACTCTTTCTCTGTAAATTAAATCAAAGTGATGCTTACGCGGCGGAATAAAAGAAAAGTAAGGAACTCAATGCAGCCTAATGTAGAGTCTGCAGTCATATAGCAACACCTGTCCATCGGCAATAACAGTCCCCGGTAACCCGGACCAGTTATAGGGTAGCACTGATGTTTGTGGGTCATTGTTTTTTTTTTTGCATTGTATTTGCATCGCCTCACACAATGAACATTGCATATGCTTCTATATGATGTAAAAAGGAGTCAAAACAAATGACATCAACAGCAGCACGGTGTCATTTCCGCTTCCTTATCCTGTAACAGCAGCACGGTGTCTTTTCCGTTTCCTTCTCCTGAAACAACAACACTGCGGACAACAGTCCGTGAGCAGTTGCCTCTTTTGCACTCGCTATATAGTCCTTTCTACCTTTCTACAAATGCCATGGTGTCCATGTCATCATGAAAGACATGAACATCGAGTGTAAAAACAAAGTAGACTGCTACCGGCCTTTTATCTGTCGTGCTGTGGATACAAGAAAAAGGAAGCGGAAATGACGTTCTCCGCGCGTCGACTAAACGCTTGATTGAAACTTTAAGGCAAGAGAAGTCATGTTCAGAAGAACAGTTCATGTTCTTCAATGTTCCATTCATGATCAGGACAATTCATTTTCAGAAGAAGGTTAAAGCTTAAAGAACTGTTAATACAGACAGTAGAATCTGAATACAGCAGATATAGAAGACCGAAGAAACCCCATATAGTCGCTGACCAGAGAAATCCAATTATTATTATTAAGATCGACATTATTTATTTATTTATTACTGATTATTCATTTATTCATTCATTCTCTGAACCGCTTATTCCTAATTAGGGTCACGGTAAGGCTGGCGCACATTTCAGCCGACTCTGGGCAAGGGCGGGGTACATTACAGCCATTGCAGTCATTACTGATTATTTTCCTATTCATTCTTATTTTGTTTATTTATTTTTTCATCTTATTTTGTGTTAAAATAATAAAAATAAAGAGATTTTAGAAGACTGAAAATTTAAAAACAAAGCTTTTCTTGTGGAAAACCTGATGCGGCCCAGCCTTACCCAGACTCTGCCTCCAGTGGCCCCCGGGTAAATTGGGTTTGAGACCCCTGACTTACAGGTTCCGTTATTCTATCTTTATTCGCTGAGCCTGGGACTCAAACCCAGGACCTTCTTGCTGTAAGTTGGACATGCTAACCACTACACCACTGTGCGGCTCTGCCTCAGTACAATCATTGCTAAATATAGTACATGGTGTGACGAGGCTGTCTGTCACTTTCACAGTAAATTTTGAATTCATTCTGGAAGTTGAATACCCCATGATAAACAGTCATACCATGTTTCAAATTCCGGCCTTTCTCACTCCTCTGATCTACGCCATAAATTTCTACAGATGTTTACATGCCGACAAAATTTTTATTAACTGGTGGTTAATTTAAGGTGGTGGTGGGGGGTGGTGGGGGGTGTGTGTGACAAAACCTTTAACATGGTTCTTAAAGCCTAGTGCCTTGGGCATGCAAGTTAAGACTATCATTTTTATTAGCGCCCTATGTATTTATGATCAAAATCTTTCTTTTTAATGGATTAGACTTTGTTACTTTGCATAATAATCGTTGAGAATGTTGAGTTGTGTGCTGTAAACACTGCTTTTTCATATTTGGGTGTTCTAAATGCAAGACAAAATCACTAGGGTCCTTTAAACCAGATGAAGACCAATACTTGCCTTGAAGTGATTTTGTACCAATGAAAAAGGCATGTACACCCAGGTCACTTGCAAATGTTTCTGGATGATCAGTGACACCTTTTGCACAGACTACATCGATCTGACTAAAATGGTCTATTAAAATGTAATAATTTATGAAGTACAACACCTACCTCATCCAGTTGATCTATTACTTATGTAGGGATCTGATTACTATGATTTATTAAATCCTATAATTCTACAAGTACACTCGGTTTCCTCTGACTCACGACATAAAAATGTCACACAGTAAATGAAATACTGAACACTTTTTTTAAAGGATATAATAAATTAAGGTAATCTTACTTATGTCTCACCTCATCTCATCTTCTTCTGCTTGGTACAGGGTCGGGTCGCAGGGGCAGCAGCCTAAGCAGCCGTCCAGACATCTTTCTTCCCAGCCAATTCCTCCAGCTCTTACAGGGGGACACCAAGGCATCAATATATTTTACCTTACAGATTAAAGCTAAAAACACTGCACTGGGTAATGACATTGTAATGAAATACAAAATTTAATAGCCTATAGTTTTTTCTTATATAGTGGCTTTCCCCGATCCCAGTGGTCAATCTTGTTCTGTGTATATAAACGCTGATCAAAGCACATCATTCAAACGTTGATGACTGTATATATACTGTGGTAAAAGAATGCTCTTAATAAATCCCCTGATGAGTGGGCAAGCACGAAACAGGCTTGTCAGGATGAAATTGTAGTACTGTTATTTTTCTCACATACAATATATTTAGCTCTACTTCGACGTATCGAGCACTGTTCTACGGAAAATCAACTCAAGATCTTATATATATAGTACAGGCAGAGTACACCCATGGACAGCTCGCCAGGCTATCGCAGGGCAGAAACATGCTGATGACAATGCAGCCTACTTTTTTCGAAAGTCTGCTAATGTTTTCTCATAATTAATTGGAATTTATTCATTCATTTATTTTCTGAACCGCTTAATTCTAATTCGGGCCACAGGGAGGCTGGCGTCCATCTCAGCCGACTCTGGCCGAGCTCAGAATACACCCATAAACAGCTCGCCAGGATATTGCAGGGCAGAAACATGAGGAAGGCAATGCAGCTTACTTTTTTCAAAGGTCTGCTAATGTTTTTCTCATAATTAATTGGAATGTATCCTTTTTTAAAATCTATTTCAATAAAGTTTAATTGAATTTCACCAGGCGACATGGTGGCACAGTGGTAAAAATAATTGATGAAGGAATACAATCCTCAACAGCTGGAAATACTTTGGTATTGATAACGCTTTTGATTTGGTACTGAAAAGTGTCAGAAATCATGCATTACTTCTTGTTTATAGAAGGCTGTGAGCTATTAGTCCTACATGAAGAGCGGGAGTGGAATAACCATTTTATTCCATGACTTGTCAGAAATAGAACATTTTTATGACTGTATTCAAATTCATGAAAATAAAAAAAAATTATGCATGTGCACATATATGCACACACATCATACACAAAATAAAAAAACCTTTAAAACTCTCTGGTTACTTGAAAAATAAGTATATTTTCATCATCATTAGGTGGTTTTTACTTACATATACAAAGTTGCAATCTATTCAAATGAATTTGATAGTTTGCACTGGCCTGCATGAAAAGGCTGCTATTTGTATTTCGCTTCACACTCACAAGAGTACAAAATCACAAGAATAGGAAGTAGACACATCGGTTCCAATAAGGCAAGACAATGGCAAATGTAACAGTATACAGATACCAAACTAACAAATTAGATATAAATTAGTGAACTTCTAAACAAAAGGAGGTTGCACCCATCTACACATAATAGTACATTTAATTTACATAAATCAGACAGGTGTCTATTCATTTACATGAATGCATGGTATATACACACTGGTAGTTTACCTTTATTGCACAACACTTTGGCAGCAACTGTTGCTTCAACATCACCCCAGAAAAAAAGGGTGATATTATATGCAATTATAAAGAACTGTGCCAAACAGTATGCACAGTTTGAATACTGAGGCAATAAAAAAACAAAAAACAACAACAACAAAGGAAAGAAACCTCTCTCCATAAACTGTGCTGGATCTTGGTTGGGGTCTGGGAACAAAAGTAAAAAAAAGGTGCTTCTCTTCGCTCTCTGCTCCTCTTTTATTCGTCTCAATCAGCTCCTCCTAATTGATTGCATTAGTCCTACAATGTAATGTATGTGTGCAATTTATCAGACTGCAGGTAATATAAGTACACCCGTGGATTTGATAACTTTGGCAGCAATAACCAGTAGCTACGGTTAAAACCTGCTCAGCATTCAGGAGGAATTTCAGCCTTCTTAGGCTGTCTAGTGTGAACAGATCTCTGTTGTGTAAGGGTCTGGGCTCTCCAAAAAGCTAATTTGCCTTTTTTTTAAGGCATTCTGTTGTAGATTTATGTGGTGGTCATGTCCTCTTCACATCAAGAAAGTCCTGGGTTCAAATCCCGTCCTTGGCACAGTCCAAATACATGCACATTAGGCTAATTGGCTTTTCCAAATTGCTCCAGGTATGAAATGTGAGTGTGAATGGCGGTGGAAGTGTTGCCCTGCAAAAAATTGGCGAGCTGATTGGCGCCTTTGTCCAGTGTTGGCAGACATAGGCTTCAGCCTCTTCACAACTCTAATAGCATTAAGGGGTTTGGAAAATGAGTAAGTGAATGAGTGTTGTAGATTTACCTTAATGTTAAGTATCACTGGGTTGCTGCATTCTGAGCTTCAGCTGATGAACAGCCACCCTGACATTACGCTACCTTGATAAACTTGGGAATTCAATTTTATTCAGGGTGACCTGAAAAATCTTCCCATATTTCAAGGGTACATAAAAAGGTAACAATGATAATCAAATTCTTACCAGAATTTGTTTCATTTGGCTTTGAAATGTGGGAGGTTTTTTGGGTCACCCTGTATTTGATTACAGCAAGGTGTCTGTGCCTAGAAGCAACAAAGCTGGTGCAAATCATGATGCTCCCTACACCATACTTCACCACTGGGATGATGTTTTCATGCTTTATTTTTATACCACATGTAGTGTTGTGTGTGCTCCCTAAATAATTCACCTTTTGTTTCATCAAAACACAAAACATTTCCCAGCAGTATTGTGGGGTGTCAAAGTGTTCTTTTGCAAATATCAGGAATTTGTATCAAATATCTTTTTCAGCTTTCCTGATAATGATAAAATTATCATTCTTATTTTGTACCTGATCGCACTGGTGAATAGGATACTTAGTGTTGATTACTACTAGTAGGAAACAGCACACAACAATAAATCTACAAGATGCTTGAAGAAAACAGGTCTTAATTCTTTCAACACCGTGTAAGCATTTAAATAAAAAAATGTGCAGGTGAGTGGGCTTTCTTACCTTCCTTAAGTGCATTTTAACAAACATTCAACAGCCCTATGCTAACATATAACTCTGTTTCTATCTCAGCCAACACTGGGAGAAGACAGAGTACACCCTGAACAGCGCGCGCACGCACGCACGCACGCACACACACACACACACACACACACACACACACACACACACATATATATATATATATAGTGATTTCTGACTTCAGTCGTTGATTAAGATGGTAAAAGTGGCTTAATTATTAATAATTATTCTAATATATAATGTATAATTTTAGAGCTAAACATCCAGACTTTATTCGTTTGAATAATATTTGATCTGTCCAATTAGATCGGTATATAAAGGTGAAGTCACTTTAAATATGTTTTAAAAGGTATAAGAAATATTATCGCTACCTAAAAAAACGCAATACAGTGTGAACCAATCAGAAACGGCCACTTAGACTAAAGCGCGTGTTTCCTCTCAGCCATTCAGGAGCCACCGCGCGTGTCTATCTCGCGAGAGCTGCCGTTACCATAGTGACACTTGTACACAGCTAAAGGAAGCAACGAGAGAGTGTTCAGCGAGCTGGAAATAGAAACTTTTTTCAAACAAAAAAAAATTCCTAGTTTTATTATAATAATAATTAATACTGTTTCAGGTTTTTGTTTCTTCTCAGTTCATTTTTATGTCACTTCTTTCAGGTATGAACATGTTTTAACATTGGATACTTATCTTTATTTTTGTATATTATACTTATGGCTAGAATCTAAACAGTACAATTTTAATTAACTTTCTATTTTAAGTGAAGTTTCCCTATATTTATATGTTCATACATAGTATTGAAGTGTAAACAGGATGGTACTGTACATTATATTGCTACTGTCTTCCTTAGTATAGCCTGTAATCACTGTTAAGGTTTTATTCTTCTTCTTCTTCGTATTATAATAATAATAATAATAATAATAATAATAATAATAATAATAATAATAATAATAATAATAATTATAATAATTATTATTATTATTATTATTATTATTATTATTATTATTTTGTTGTTTTGTTTTTGTTGTTGTTGTTATTGTTATTAATATTATTATTTATTATTATTTTTATTAATATTATTTTTATCTCTATTAACTAGATACCAACTCAAGAGGTCAAATCAAAAGCCATGATGAATTTGAACAACTTAGTAGTCCTTCCTAAAAAGCCCAAATCAGTGAAGCTAAATGTCAGGTTGAGTATTTTCATCATCAGTTCTTTGGTTTGGTTTTTACATCATCATCATCATCATCATCATCATCATCATCATCATCATCATCATCATCATCATTTACTCGCTCACTCACTTGCCAAAAACTGTTTAATCCTACCTGGGTCATGGGAAAAACCTCACTGGGCAAATAACTTGCCATGCCACTGTAGGGCCAACACACACACAACCATTCACACTCACACTTAAGGTCAATTTGGAACAGCAATTTAGCCTAATCTGTATGTTTTTAGATTGTGGGAGGAAACCGG
>JAOUQZ010045547.1:0-27185 GCA_028564935.1 Neosilurus hyrtlii | reverse complement strand
AAGAATGTTGTGTCTGAAGAAGATATTGTTCAATTTCTGCCATCTCCAAGTGCATATGGTGGAACTGAATGTGCTGGTTTAAAGCTTGTATTTGATGCAAACCTTGACCTGGTCAAGTACTAACGCGGAAGTTCAACCGGTCTTTTTGCATGCAGACAAGTGCTGTACCAAAGTGCCTCACATGGTGTACCAACTTACCCACCCATGGGGCATGTTGGTACATATGAGCTGAAATGTAAAATAAAAAATGATTTGCTTCTCAGAAATTATTCTCTTGACCTCGATTTCTTTTGCGCATGTGATAAGGCTTAATGGGAGTTATTGTTAACCCAATTTCTGTTGGCATTGCTTGATATTTCTTCATGTCAACTTAACAAAGAAAAGTTTTGTACCACCATCAAATGGATGCTGGTTTACAATTGGTCAGTTGTTGGGTTTTTTTTATATCCTGTTTATTTAGCTAAGAGCTGTCATGGTAATAATAAAACACAACGGCATATATTATTTATTTTTACTTGATAAAAATAACACTATGCTGATGCCGGTTCATGATAAAGTTCGGTTTATAAAAAAGACTCACACTCTTATTAGCTGAGGGCTGAAATTTGTTTTAAATATTCACATGTTGAATATGTTAATCAAATAATAAGGAAACAAAAAAGCAAACAAAGAGAAAAGACAAAAAAAAAACAAAGCATATAGTAAGCACTATCGTCAATGGCGTATCTGGAAATACTGACAAAACCAAAGAAAATCAAGAGCTGTCCCAAATAATATCTTTTACCTTTGATTTGAGGACAGAAGAATACATTTAATAGCCAAAAATGTTGCCAATGACTTTTTGTTTTGGGGCAAACCTTTTTGGACAAGTATAATAATCAAACCCTCACTGTTTCTCTTTAGTTGTATTACGCTTGCAACCACTTTTGTGTTGAGTTTCCAATCAAATAAAACATGGAACTGAGCTTTTCCACACTTATTCAGTGGGCTGGATAATTAATTTATGAATTGTATAACTTTATAAACAGGCATTCCAAAGTATCATGTTCGTATCGTTCACACGCTTCAATTTATTCTCTATACAAATGAAGACAGCCTCAAGCTCTTCATACACAGCTCCATTCTGTCACATAATCTAACTCTACAAAAGCAGACTGACAAAATGTGCTCAAGCTACTAAGGCTAAATAGAATTCCCACCCATGTAGTGAACCTAAGAATCACTTCATAGTTTGTGTATCATGTCCCTGCCTTAAAAATACGAGAGACTCGAATCGACTGTTTTGCCGTAGCGCTGGAGTGGGAAAGCACTGACCCCGGAGCAGACATGCTGGGCTGCACGTTATCTGATCTGATGCAAGATACCAGGTGAGTCTCAGGGGAGATAATGTCAACATCAGGCACACACATGTAGCAGACCGTGCATACACATGGCCATGAAAAACCCAACCGTTCCCAGTGGTCCTGTTCATGTCACGATACACCAAACTTTAAAGGTATAAACCCATCGTGTCTTCTGTGATAAACTTTCCCATAAGGAAAACCAGAGTTTGATTTCCAGAATTTGATGGAGTGCAGTTTCCAAATTTCAGATTGATGGGTCACGGATCAAATCAATCGGAATACACCATCTTTAAAGAGGTTTCAATGTGAAGAAGTGAGTAGGCATCTAAACACAGAGTTTTGTATACACAAGTTTGTTTCTCCACCTTCATAAAAAATAAGATGCCAACTTTTAGCCCATCACCTAATAACTAATAATAATCCAACATCTTTCCCTGGATTCAAGTGAAATATGGTGTACATGAACATATGCATAATTTCATCATTAGGTGTTTTTTACTTACAGTTCTGAAGTCCGTCGGATAGTTTGCATTACCCAGAAAAGGCTGCTGTTTTACTCTCTCGAAAGAGAGAGAGAGGCGGCACAAAATCGCAAGAATAGGACATAAATTCCTCAGTTCATAAACGGCAAGTTAATGGCAATAATATCAGTATACAGATATTAAACTAACAAATTAGATATAAACTAGTAAACTTCTACACTACGCACAAATACAAATCATACGCCCTTTCATTCACATACATTAAACAAGAGTCTGATGAATATGTAAATGTACGATATCTATATATATTTATTTGAAAGAAAAGTTCCATATTACAGTGGAAAACACGGGGTGATCACGTGTTCGGAGTAATAGGATCATATTTTTGACACGAAAAAAAGTTTCATGAAGCAGCACATTAGAAACACAAACTATGCATGCAAGCTTTAATTAAGTCTGGGTTTCGTTTTCTTTTCAGGATTAAGGAATGAGAATTTAGGCAGCTTCAAGATCAGCATGGTGTTTCGAATACAGAAGTTTTTTTTTACTTTTGCAAACTATACAAGTTAAAATGCAAAAAAAAACTTAAGTACTAACACAAAATTATTTATAATCATAAAATAAGATATTTTTTATACCCGTCAACTGCAATTATGAGAAGTCATATAAATTTTGTACAGAAAAAAAACTTGTGGTGCAACAAGGCTATGATCACAGATCCATTTTAAATTTTGAATTTTTGGCTGTGTAGCATTTTGTATATACTTCCTGTATCCATACAGGTTTCATTCTGGTTCTGTGGTTTCCTCAGGCCTCCCCAAACCAAAGCAAAAAGCTTGTCCTCAATTCCTCTTGTCCTTTTTAATCATTCAGTGCTTTCTCAGAAAAGAGGAAAGGAAAGAAGGAAGTAAAATGATAGAAATTCGAAGCACCCACAAATTATCCCAAATTGCTGACTACTGTAACTTTATACTGAAATAGTAGCCTGTGTATAGCAGTGTCTTACATATAGGGAACAACTGTTGTTTTCACTGGAAATTAATTTAAAAGCTCTGCTCAAAACAAAAACACTAACCACAAAGATAAAGCTAGTTAAAGCAGAAGTTGTTTTGTTTCGTGTTCTCGGTTTGTTTCAGTTTCTCTTCATCTGCACTGAACAGCCAATCAGAGAAGTCAGTGTCTTTCCAGGGATGACTGCTGGTTCAAATGCTCAAACTGGTGCTGATTAGCCCCAATAGTGCATGACAAGAATAACGACGAGCATGAATTTCATGAGTTCTTCGTGACTGAGCCATGATTATGAGAACACTGACCCATGGTCGCTATTTGACCTTTAAACCTCACAGCACTCAATAGTCAAAAACACAAATTGTCAGTGTAGGGAGCATGTCTGCATGACAAAAAGCATACACATGCATCTACTGTTATAAAGCAACATCTTGGTATTACAATCATACAAAACAGATGTTATTAAAATCCTTTTGCAGCACAAGGCTCACCTTGTAATATCCAACTCCAGAAAAAACAGCTGTCGCTACTACAAACATGGATCACAGATTGTTCATCTATAAAACGCCTTCCCGAGAACCAGTCGGTTTAATATGTGAAAGCTTGTACTACCAACAGGATCATATGACTTTCTGATTGGTGCTGAAGTGTGATAAAAGTCTGGCCTGGATGATAATTAACCATCAGTGACAGTTTAAGATTTACTCCACTACCAAAAAACATAATGCAATTGCATAAACAAATCACATAAAGTATTTTTAGCAAAACGAGAAATTTGTTTAGGTAATTGTTCTGGGAGCCCGTTGAGACACCAAAAACTACAGAGTTCAGAAATGAATATGGTTCTTAATGTACTTACCTTCTAAATCCAGTTTTAAAAAATAAAAACACTTGTATGCATTGTTGTCTACATTAGTTCTTGAAAGTTTAGAGCTCTAGAACATTTTACCTGCCTAAATTTTGCCAAAACAACATCAGATTTTTATACAAAATTAAGTTCACTGACATCAGTTCGTGGAGAATCAGCTCAAGGACATTTTTTACATTTTCCTTTAGGATTTGCGGGTATAATTCAGAATTAATTGTTCCCTCTGTGAAAGCAAGCTATCCAGGCACAGACGCAGCAAAACATGCAAGACACGACTTCTATCACCTTCATGTTTCAGATGGGTTAAAGTTCTTATGCTGCAATGCAAGGGTTTCCTTTCTCTTGCCATAACACTTCAGAATTCCATTCTGGTTACATTTGTCCACAAAACATTTTCTCCAATAGCCATTAGGCTTGTCAGTGTGACTATTAACAAAGTGTAGACAGACCGCAATGTTCTTTTTGGAGTTCAGTGGCATTTTCCTTGCAACCATGCACGCCATTGGTGTCCAGTGTTGTCCTGATGATGGACTCATGAATATGAACATTAGCCAATGTGAGCAAGGCCTTTAGTTGCTTAGCCTGGGTTCCTTTGAGACCTTACAGATCATCATACGCCTTGCTCTTTAGGCAAAATGTTTTGGTTGACCACTCCTCGGGAGTGTAATACTTCTCTTAAATTTCCTTCATCTGTACAGAATCAGTCTGTCCATAGATTGGCGGAGAGATAGTTTTGTGAACCTTTCCAGCCTTATGAGGATCAAAAACTCATTTGTTGATGTCCTCAGAAGACATCTCTGTTCGAGCCATTACATACTGCCACACATACACGTAGTAAACATCAAACTTTGCCATTACATTCACTTGCAAAATGAACTGCTAATCCTTTTGGCTTACATACGTTTGCCACTCACAGATATGTATTATTCAAATTATTTCATTCGCTGAACCACTTTATCCTACTTGGGTCGCAGAGACTATGAGCAAAGACAGGGTACACCCGGAGCAACCAGTCCATTGCAGGGCCAACAAACACACGTGATTATTTACTCTCACACCTAGGGGCAATCTGTAAAAGCCAATTAGTCTAATGTGCATGTCTTTGGACTGTAATAGGAAACAGGAGGAAACCCACGCAAGCACAGGGAGAACACCCTCACCGAGATTAGTACTCAAACCCTGTAGCTGTGAAGCAGACATGCTAACCACTATGCCACCGTGCTACCCTCAATAAATAAATAACCGAGTATAATATTTTTGTCTCACTTGTTTACGTTCACTCTCTCAATCTCCCACTTACTGCACTTTCACTGTCACTCAGCCCTGAAGCTGAAATCCCTGCTCTGTATCATGTACATACACAGAAAACCAATGGACTGAAGGGAATGGACATTTAGTGCTTGCTATTATGAATGTATACAGTAAAGCTGCAACAACAGTAAGGGAGCGAGCAAATCATTTTCTCTGGCACTATGAATTTGTCCCTGTGGTCACATGATCTAACTCTGGAGGCTACCATGGCACAAAGATCTGCCCTATGTCAAACAAACTGCCTCATTCAACACTAAACAGTAATGCCTTTTCACATCATTTGAAAAATGTAAAGACAATAATACACTTATATATCCTGTTTGTTTTTAGTGGTGGGTCATGTTGTCTTGGCTAGATTCCCAGCTTGCCCTCTTAACACAATGAACACCCCTTCGAAATTATCAGAGTATACCCGTAACCCTTTCTCTCTCAGGATGAACATGTTGGACGTGTTCTCCTGCTGACCGATATGATGCCAGTTCCAGCTCCTTACATACTCCTACTGTCGTGATTCCTCTCGCCTGATTCATCATGACGCTCTACTTCAGGACTCGTGTCTGCCGCTGTACATGGTCCCGCATGGATACGCTAAAGATCTGCACTCACCTGAAGCAGTTTACGCCCATATCTTCCCCTTTCTGAAGTGGATAACCTCATCGCTCACCTACATGCTGTAGATTTACCTATAGAACTGCCTCTGCTGTACTCATAATGACTATGACAGTCCTACACTCTCAGTACTGCGTGATTTTATCATGTACCACTGTAGAATAATCATTTCTAATCTCACTTTCCGGTGACACCCAGAACAGAATGGGTTCTTTTTTTTATCTGGTTCTTCAAGGTTCTCAGGGTTATTTTAATTGTTTTTGTTGCCTCTGTAATGCTTGTTAGAGTTCTAAACCTACATCCAGATTAGTGTCGGCGGTTAAAAGTGCTTTACAAATGAAACTAAAATGAACTGGAAAAGTGGTCCTTTACTAAAACAAGTGGCAAAGTGAGACAGTGAAACACAAAGGCTCTTTCGCAGGTTTGAACAGTTGCCTTCTGATAACTGCTGTAGAAGGTTATTCTCATCTAATCTTGTCAATGAAAACACTGTGTTTTCTGAGCTGGGATTAAACATATGCTTGAAAGTCCACTGCCTGAAATATGATCACGGGCAAATTTGCAAAGATACGACTTTAATAAATCAGCATTGCCCTGTTATTTACAAAAGAATGATATGTGATAGAATAAAAAGAGGAGAAGCAACTTCTTCTAGAGTCGCAGACAAATACAGGGGTGCCTTCAGGTTATTAGACATGAGCTGGAAATTTGGAAAGCTAGATTTTAAAAGTGTCCAACCCAAAAGTCCCTTCCTTCACATCTCCCTCCAAAGCCACGCCCCCAAAACCCATGAACAAGTCCATGAAAACAAACCAGCTAATTGCCTGTCCACCAGTAATTTTGACCGTCACCTTTTCTATTTCGGTTTCTATTGCCTTGATTTGCAGAACAGTGCATGTTGTTGAATGCTTGGTTGGACTGGAAATTTTGGTTGCCCTTTCTCTGCCTTTCTTGTTCAACTAGCTCGCTACCTTTAACAATATTTCTGCGCAGCATTGGGGAAAACTCCATTCATGCACAATGACTGCACCAGCAAAGTGCACACAGGTAAGTAGCTAAACAGGCAGGTAGGCCATCCAATCTTTTCACATGAACGTTTTATAGCCTGACACACATTATGTTTTCCACAATTTTTTTTCAACTCCCAGAGAATTATTCCTTGCAATTAGGATGTAAAGAAAAGTGTAACAAATATTTTTCTAAAATAAATTGCTTAGATTAGCAGTACTTAAGAGAGGAGGTTCACGGGTACATGGGTTCAAGGAAAAATCCATGTGAACAAACTGGAAGGTACACCTTGATAATTTAGTTTAAAAAAAATACAATTTAGAGTTTAGATATTTACAATTTACTCTAACAAATGAACTTAAAAAATTACAATATATATTGAAACGACATGCTTAACATTTCCTGACAGCTTAAGAGAGGTAAAAAGAATTATGGAATCACCTTGTAATTTGCATTTCTAAAACAAATGTCTGCACAAGTCAATGTAAATGCAAATTAGTCTGCAGGTAAAAGAGAGAGCTTGCAGACCTTAACAAGTTGTTAGATTGGCTAGCTGCAAGGAAATATAGCCCCAGCAAGAGGTGGCAATTGAAACAATGGAAAAGACTGAAAAAAATCTCCTTCAAGAAGGAAATCCAACAAAGAGTACGGCAAACAATGTTGGTAGTTACTAGTCAGCGGTGTCTAAAATTTGTTGCCAGTGCAAAATGGGAAGTTCATGAAAGAATAAAACATGGATAGACCCAGGAAGACGTCAAAGTATCAGGATAGGAAATACAAGCTAAAACATGCACAAGAAAACAAATAAGCAAAAATAAGAAATCAGCTGAATGAAATGGGATTAACATAGAAAAGCCAAAGGAAATCAACAAACACCTCAACAAAGAAATTAAGGTTATAGTGAACTAAAGAGAACCAATCATGGATTGTGAATGATGATTAGATAAAAGTGATGTTTGGTGTTGAATCACACTGCTTTGGCCAAGATGATGACACCGGAACACTTGTCTGATGATATTCAACATATAAAATGTACTGCTTGAAGAAAAAAACGTATGATATGGGGTTACATGGCAGGTAATGGACCAGGGGAAGATGGCACTCGTCACGTCATCAGTCAGTGCATTTTTATTTATGACAGCCGGCAGATCCCCTAACCCAGAGTGACTTACATTGTATCTCAATTGTACAACTAAGCAGATGAGGGTTAAGGGCCTTGCTCAAGGGCCCAACAGGCTCAGATTGGTGGAACAGAACTTGAACCCCTAACCTTCTGATCAGTAACACAGAGCCTTAACTACTGAGCCACTACTGCCCAGTGCAGAGATGTACATTAAAATATGGCCCCTTTTCTCGTTCCATCAATAGAAAATATTTCTGGTGATGGTCGTTTTTCAGGAAGACAATGCATCTTATCTCCATAAATAAGAAAATGTGGTAAAGCTTCAGTAAAGGCAGATCAACTTAATGACATGGCTAGCAAACACTCCAGATTACAATACAATTAGAAAAAATATATATAGCTATATATAAATTGGTACATGACAAGGCTCCATCCTGCAGAAATGACCTGTCCACTGTTAATTGAGAAAATCCTGCCTTAATGAATTCAGGACCAAGAAAGAGCAACAGAGTCCGAATTGTGATTCTTCTTTCCTTTGCTGATGATGCCATAATTTTTTTACTCTAGTAATCTGAATCAAATCCATTAATTAAAATCATTTTATTTCATTTGCTTGAGGGGTGTTTCATGAAAACACAATGTTCTGCTATTAAACAAGTTACGTTGTGTCATAAAACTAAAATAAAAACAAAGTCGGAGCAAAGATCATTTAAACGTGACGAATCCATAATTTTTGCCAGCGGTTTGTAGTTAAACTTTTGTCCACTTAAGCGTTAATCTTTACACTTTAACAGTTTCCTACATCCTCCACGATGCCATGCCCCCTACCTGCTGACTGCGCTGCCAGTCAATTTTGGTCCATGCTTCTTCTGTATCTAAGAAAAGGAAGGCAGCAGCTCCTTAGTCCTAAAGTCTGTCCATCACCCAAATACACTACACAGACAGGTCAGCTTCAATATCTCATCATCTTCATCATCATCATCATCACACTGCACTCATCATCTCACAGATCACTCATCGGAGCCTGTGGTGTAACCCGGGACAACCACATCCTCTAGCTGCACTGCATTCTGGGAAACCTGTTATTTCTTACTAATAGGTCTTTCTTTTTAGGAGCTAACACAGGCCTCTGAATGGTTTTTTATCCCCTATTAAACATGATTTAAAGTGTTTTACAGTCTCTGAGAGGTACAAACCACCATCTTCTCATAGATCATAGTTATAAATATATACTACATCAACAGCTACCAGCAATTTAGCACCAGAATCACTGAACACATCCCACATGTCTCAGAACCAGAACACTTTACTGATCCCAGAGGAAACTGTGTGCTCCATACCAACAAAGAATGAGAGAAAGATAACCAGAAAAGTCTCAATGGTTCAGTACAGCCATGTTGAAGGCGTTTCAGGCTGATTTTGTTTTAAAGGGTGGCACCAGCGTTTCAGAGGGGGCCAACTTGCCCCCCTGTACCACCCCTGCTGCCACACCCAGGGGTACCAGCTGCAACTGCAGATAAATTAGCAACGTCCTGTAAAATGTGGCTCATGTGATAAAAAGAAAAGCAGCCGGTTTTGTTTTGTTTTGCAGTGTGTGTGTGTGTGTGTCGAGCGGTTGGTACACTGCCATGCTAGCTGACGATGGCTAAACCACCACCGCTTGAGAATATTGACACAAACTGCACAGAAACAAAATTCTCACCCTTATTTATTTTTTTTCTTCGGCTAAGCTAAAATAACACTACATTTAGCCTAATAGTAAGCTACATCCGCTGGCTGTCACGGTTAGCTCATTTCAAAACATGCTATACTGTACTATACTACCGTACTCAGCAGTAGGTTTTGAAAACAATCCTGCGCAGTGAGACAGTAGATTTAATGCGATAGTATGCGTATTTCGACGCAGCCTAGTATTTTTGTTGTGGTTCGGAGGAGGGCGGACCCCCGTCAAACAGGCCGAGAAGGCCTTACACACACCCAGCCTGCTCCTTCACACTCACCGAAGATCTGTCCTTTTCACTCACAATCCACTCTGTCCAGGACTTTCGGCGAAATATCCCGAAAAAATGCAACAAAACCACTGCGCACACGGTTGCTTTCGGTAGTCACTCTAAACAGCCATCGTTCAACTCTCGGCTGCTGCGGAGTAGGGCGTGACGTCATCGCGTCAAGACGTCCTCCGTGGTGTTATCGACGTAATGACGTACGCGCACGGCTTACGTTGTAAACAAACGAGCGTGGTGATAGAGCCAGAGAAAGGAAGACCCGGGGAGTACTGGTGAGGTTGCAGGGTGGGCTGCTGTTTAGTACGTCTTGCCTCACAGCAAGAAGGTCCTGGGTTCGATTCCCTGACTCGTTTCTGTGTGGAGTTTGCATGTTCTCCCTGTGCTTGCATGGGTTTCCTCCGGGTACTCCGGTTTCATCCCATAGTCTAAAAACATGCACAGTAGGATAATTGGCTGTTCCAAATCACCCCTAGGTGTGAGAGTGAGTGTGAATGGTTGTGTGAGTGTTGGCCCTGTGATGGCCTGGCGAGCTGTCCGGGGTGTACCCCGCCCTCGCCCAGAGTCGGCTGAGATGGGCTCCAGCCTCCCCGTAAACCTGATTAGGATTAAGTGGCTTCAAAAATGAATGAATGAATGAATGAGTGTCATGGGTGCCCAAGGCTCAGTGATGCGTGTGGGAAGACTGGCGAAGGCGTGTATGTGTGAACTTCCTGCCTCAATTCTACATTCTTTGCCCCCCACAAATCGTTATAGGTTAAAACATTCTACAGGTTAATGAGCCGCATGACGTTCTCAAACAATGGATCCTTATCCTGGAGGGAGCGAGTGTGTAATTAGCCAGCAGGGAGCGCCCGCAGACGCTTACCCATACTCACATGCACACAGAGGATCAAGGGCATGTCTTCCACTGAGCACTGACCTCTGTGTTTACAGGGCAGGAGGGGCAACGCTCCATTGTTGTTTTATCTTTTATGCCCCACAAGTTACACTGTATTCAAACAGTTCAAACGCCACAGCATTTACAGCATAACACCCGCCACCCCACCCGCCTCACGCTGCCGCCGCCGCCGTAGAAAACAGCAGTAATTCCCCAGGTCGTGTTTATCAGATTGTTTCAGGTTTGTTGGTTGAACTGGAGGAAACTGTTGGAGCTATTAAGGGAAAACTCCACCTAGTTCTCTGTCCAGCTAATCTCTAGGTAATGTAGCATAAATTTGATTAGCATGGAGAAGAGTTTCTGGGGGTTTTGCTGTCCTGAGAACCTAAAAGTGGATTATTTCATAGAACTACCTGGTCTGGTGTGGTTCATTCTACTTATAACACAACAACTGACCGAAAGTTACAGTTTTCCATTTGAATGGTTTGTAGCTCGTTAAGACCGCCCACATTGTCACTTGTTGATACATTTACGCCATTTGGCAGACACCCTCGTCCATCCTTCGTCATTTTTTTTAACAACTGAGCAATTGAGGGTTAAGGGCCTTGCACAAGGGCCCAACAGTGGCACCGTGGTGGTACTGGGACTTGAAACCCATGCAAGAACGGGGAGAACACGCAAACTTCCCACACAAACACCCTCGCCGAGCACGGGACTCGAACCCATGACCTTCTATGCTGATCATAATTATACTTAATCGTAAATTATTATCTATGTTAGCCATGTTTTGTGTTAGAGAGTTTCCTCTCCAACACTGTTGTTGGTGTTTTGATTCGATTTAAACGTTTTAATGGAGACGTTACACCATGATCCATGTTTATGAGACATTAGGAATTGTTCTCGTGCGCGTGCTCATGGCTCTCCTGACCGTATGTGTTTATACCCAGATTTATGGGTATATACTGTGTGTCTCTTTGAGTATTCGCCGGCTTGTGAAGGGTTAACCACCAGCTCGTTCTGGCCTGAATCAAACACACGTGTGCAAGTCTGTTAAGCAGCTGTTGCAGAGGCTCAGGCTGTAGATGTTCTTCTGCTCTGCTTGTGTTGCGGAGCTGACGAGCGAGATGTAGGTGTGTCAGGTGGTCGGGGCCTGAAACCCACCTCTGCCCTGATCACAGGTAGGTAAAAATGGTGTGTATTGAATGATGTAAAGTCTGGATCAGACATCATTTGGTATTTAAAAGGTGTGTGAAAAGGAAAGAAATGTATAAGTTCTCTGTTCACCTCTTTTTATCCTCCCTTCAAAAGAAAGAAAAAGCATAGTTAGGAAATGAGGTAATAAAAGGAGATAAACGCAGCGCTGATGTCCTGCATGTTAGTATAAAATTCCCTGGACCAAGTGTGACAAATGAGAAATTCTCTCCGCCTCTCAGATGTACACATTTTCTTTTTATCTATCCTCCCTTCCATCTCTCTCTCTCTTCCATCTCTCCCTCTCTCTCTCACACACACACACTCTTTCTCTCTCTCTCTCTCTCTTTCTCTCTCACACACACACACTCTTTCTCTCTCTCTCACACACACACATTCTCTCTCTCTCTCTCTCACACACACACACACACACACATTCTTTCTCTCTCTCACACGCACACACACTTTCTCTCTCTCTTTCTCTCTCTCTCTCTCACACACACACACATTCTTTTTCTCTCTCACTCTCTCACACTCTCTATCTCTCTCTAACTGTCTCACTCATGCTCTGTCTCTCTCTCTCTCACTCTCTAACTCTCACTCACTTTCTGTCTTTCTCTCTCTGTTTCTCTCTCTCTCACACACTCTCTATCTATCTATCTATCTATCTCTAACTCTCTCACTCACTCTCTCTCTCACACTCAATCTCTCCATTTCTAACTCTTTCTCTCTCTCTTTCTCTCTCACTCTCTCTCTTTCTCCTACTCTCTCTCTCTTTCTAACTCTCTCTCTGTCTTTCTCTCACTCTCTCTCTCTACCTCTCTCTCCCTCTCTCTCTTTCTGGCTCTCTCACACTCTCTATCTATCTCTCTCTCGTGTACTTCTGTCATGAGACGACGCAGCTGTTCCCGCTCGGGGAAAATGTTTTTCTGGCAGGAAAGATATAACAACAGAGACAAACAGAAGCATGGTTTCTTCATCACTGTAACCAGGCACAACAACACGACGTTTTACTTCGTGCTCTATCCATCTCTGTCACGCTCAGTCACATATCAGTTCGTATTACTTGTTTTTCCAAATCGCTTTATCCTTTGTGAGGGTCACAGGGAGCCTGGATCCCATCCTGGCTGACTCCCGGGGATAGCAGGGTACACCCTAAAATGGTTGCCAGTCTATCTCAGCGCCAACACACATTTCCTACTCACACTCGCACCTAGGGGCAATTCGAAACAACCAGCTTTAGACTGTAGGAAGATCGTTGGACTGTAGGAGGAAACCGGAGTACCCAGAGGAAACCCATGCAAGCATAGGGAGCATATGCAAACTCCTCGCATATAGAAACGCCCTTGCCAAGCCCGGGATCAAACCTCTAGGTGTGAAGCAGACGTCCTAACCACTTGGTACTTCATTCCGCCTTCTGAGTTCGAACTTCGTGGCCAACTAGAGTTTTACTGACCAATAGGATTTCTTTGTAACCTGCGCTGATGACCACTCATGATCCAAACACCTAGGACACATTTCGCCAGGTGTGAACACAGCCCTGAACTGGTTGTCTGCAACCAGTGTATAACCAGTATAACCAGTGTGCAACCATTGAAAACCTGGTGTACCAAAAAGAGCATATCATAAGCTGCTTTTCACGGGAAGCGGGAACAATGCACCTGGAGCAAGTTGCCCCCACTTTCCGATGCACATACACGCCCAGTCTTAAACCGGTGACAATCCGGAAGCTAGAGGGACGATGTGCAAGCAAAACACTGGAGAAGAACCAGTGCACAAGCCCGTGAAACAGCCTGACAACACAATGGACGCTAGCGCGCACACGTAAACCCTCCTGCTTGACACCGATTGTGTTCAGACAGCAAGTTACGCCTGGAACAAGATATTCTGGAACAACTTGCACCACGTTGAAATGCACCCACCGGTGTCAAGTTGCTCTGGAACAAAATCATTTTTAGATGTCGCGCCAGGGCATTTTGGGTTTTTTTTCCGGTGCGCTGGCTGTTCCGGCGCAAGTGCTCTTCCTAACCACTCGTGCTCTCCTAGCAGACAAGTGATTCTTCTCCAGTGGTTTGCTTACGCATCTTCCTCCTCGTAGCCGATTTACGAGTGAGCGTGTAAACATGTAGGGAAGCGGGCGCGATTCGTTCCGGGCGCTAGTTGTTCCCAAGGGGGCAACCTGTTCCTGCTGCCTGGGGAGAGGCAGCTTTAAATGGGTGGTACGCCTTACTTTGTGCACATCACCATTCACACCCCTACAGAGGTCTTTTTTCTTTCTTCTTCTTTTTTATATAATAGGGGCTTGGTGACGTCATCCACCCGCTTTTTATTTTGGAAACAGTGAGAGGATAAATGGCACTTTTTGTTCTATTGTATCAGCACCATGGCCGTGGCATAAGTCAGGAACACCGCACAATAGCCTGCCTTGAAATAATTTTTAATAATAATAATAATAATAATAATCCGGGTTAATATGGTGGTGTTTGCACGAGAGGCTGGAACAGAGCGCGAGCTTTCTTAAGCTTTACAGGGTGCTGTGTGCTGTAATGGGGAAAGGAGTGACTCGGATTGGAAGAGTCCATTTAGTAGGAGGGGGGACAGAGAAAAAAATTACCCTAAAAAGTCTTCTTTTATTGAAGAAAGTGGTTTTTGGGGGATGATTCTCTGGGCCGGACTCACTTATGTTTCCTTCTGCTGGTGTTCTGTGTACGAATGATCACTTTTAAGGACACTGTGTGTGAACAACCCCCCCAGCCCACCCCCGAAGTCCCAGTTGGTTCAGGCCGGAGGCTCCGCGGAATGGCTCGGCTTTGATTACTTACAACTTGCCGGAATGTCACAGCAGCGCCTGGAAGTTTGTGATCCGCACTGTTTACCTCCCTCTCCCCGGGCGTTCTGATGGAAAGCGACCGGAAACCGATGGAATATCGCAGAACCGAGCCTGGGTTCGGATCCGGACGGCTGTCCCTGAATCTTCTTCGAAAGCGCGTCTTTGATCTTTTAGTGCGCGTGAACTGCTGAACTTGTGTTTTCTGCAACAAAGTGTTTCTTTTTTCCTTTAATCGCTTTTCATCGTCCGGACACCGCCGGAAAGTCTGTGGTGTCGGGATCGCACCGTCCGGGACTGGAGTCGGTCGGTTCGGAGTGAGTCGCTTGTTGTTGTTTTTGCCATGGACGCGGATCCCGGCTCCGGAGCGGACTGTCAGGAAGCCGCGGGCGGGGTGCTGGTGGCGGACAGCTTCTCCCAGCTCTGGTCGGACGTGATGGGGATGCTGGTGAGTGTTTCGGGTAGGGGATCGGGGGGTTGTGGTGGGGGGGAGGGGATGCAACAGGAAAGTAGCGAGGAAGGTGCTATAGTGTCGAGGCTCCTATGGAAGGGGGGGGGGGGGGGCATTGTTTTCATTGTTGCAGTGCGCGTGAGTTTGGCTGTGCATGTAAATCAGAGGCGCGCGGTGTGTGTGTGTGTGTGTGTGTGTGTGTGTTGGAGTGATGTAGTCCTCGGGGTGAGGGTCGGGTGAGGATCAGAGTGAGGACCAGGGTGAGGGTTGGCTGAGGACCAGGGTGAAGATTGCAGTGAGTATTGGGGTGAGGATAGGAGTGAGGGCCAGCATGAGAATCATGGTGAGGACCAGAGTAAGGGCCGGCGTGAGAATTGTAGTGAGGACCGGGGTGAGGACCAGGGTGAGGACCGGGGTGAGAATTGAAGTGAGGATCGGGGTGAGGATCGGAGTGAGGACCGGGGTGAGGTCAGGGTGAGGATTGAAGTGAGGACCGGGGTGAAGACCGGCATGAGAATCATAGTGAGGACCGGGGTGAGGACCGGGGTGACGTCAGGGTGAGGATTGAAGTGAGGACCAGGGTGAGGACCGGGGTGAGGACCGGGGTGAGGACCAGGGTGAGGTCAGGGTGAGGATTGAAGTGAGGACCGGGGTGAAGACGGGCATGAGAATCATAGTGAGGACCGGAGTGAGGACCGGGGTGACGTCAGGGTGAGGATTGAAGTGAGGACCAGGGTGAGGACCGGGGTGAGGACCAGGGTGAGGTCAGGGTGAGGATTGAAGTGAGGACTGGGGTGAAGATCGGAGCGAGGATCGGGGTGAGGATCGGGGTGAGGATCGGGGTGAGGGCCGGGGTGAGGACCGGGGAGATCCTGGAGAGATGATACATTGTGTTTCAGGAGGTTACAGTGTGCAGTTGGGCCATGCAGGGAGCTTGTGATGGTGTACAAAGTAGCAGTCTGTGATCATTCACAACAACTTCACTTCACACAGACGGATGGATAGAGAGCAAAATACATACATATATATTTAACATAAATACTAGGAAGTGTTTCATTTAAGGGAAATAACGAACAGTACAAAAAATCTGAAGAGAGGGAGTTTATCTCTGACTTTACATACAAAAAACAAACAAACCCAAACCTCCGTAAACAAAGTATTTACATGTTATAAAAAGATACACAAACTGTTCCTACTACAACAGATATTAATACTACTATTCCTATTAGCGCTACTGCTACACCTTCAAAATTACTATTGTACTATATTACAACAAAAAATGACCATCAATAACAACAACAACAACAATAATAATACAGTCAATACACATAATAATACTATTCAACAGCTTCTGCTACTATTTGTACTGTACTATAATATTAATATTCCTGCTACAGCTACGGTTAATATTTCTATAGCAAAAAATTACCATCACCAAAAAAAAAATAATAAGAATATTAATAATTATATTTAAATGATCAATACAATGATAATTCCTGTTCCTACTAGAGCTACTGCTATTATTATTTATACAACAACAAAGATACTACCAGTATTTCTCTGGTAACTACGGCTATGGTGTCTAAAGAAAAAAAAAATACTAGTAATATTATTTCTCCGACAGATACTGCTACTATTTGTATTATTAATAATAATAATAATAATAATAATAATAATAATAATACAATTCCTAATACAGCTACAGCTAGTTCCAGTTCTACAGCAACAAAAACTGTTACTACTATAAAGTTAAATATTCCTGCTACTGTTTCTACAGCAATTAAAGATACCTCTACCGATAATAATAATAATAATAATAATAATAATAATAATATTGTTACCTAAATGCTGTATAAATAAAGGTGGATTGGATATCCCTGCTATACTAACTTCGAGTACTCCTTCAGTAATTAATTAGGGTCGCGGGGAGGCTGGCGCCCATCTCAGCTGACTCTGGGCTAGGGCGGGGTACACCCTGGACAGCTCGCCAGGCCATCGCAGTACTAAAGCTATTCCTACGACATAGTTGTACAGCAACAAAGACTTCCAGTAATGATAATAATACTATTCCTACTATAGTTACTGCTAGTTCTAGTTCTACAGCAACAAAAACTACTGTTCCTGTAACGTTCTTCCTTCTACGGCTGTTGCTACTGTTTCTAAATTATACTACAGCTACCGTTGGTACTACGTCTACGGCAACAAAGACTACTACCACAAATAATACTAATACCTCGCCTGCTATAGTTCCTGCTAGTACTATTTCTTTAGCAACAACAACGACGACCGCTGTAACAGTATTATTCCTTCTACAGCTACTGTTCCTATTCCTACAGCAACAAAAACTACTGCTCGTAATAAAACGATTGGTACGACGGCTACTGCTAGCATTTTCTGTGAATCTATAAAACCACCACGCGCCAGGGTTGATGTTTATCGTCTCACACCTCCCGAACTGTGGAGGTTTCACCGGCACGTTGAACCGGGGTCGCTTTCATTGGGTGATGGAGATGTCTGGAGGTTGACCCTGTCTGGCCGGACTCTCGAGCTAATCCGTGTCTTTTGATCAGTAAAGACTCTGTAAGCAGCTTAATAAACACGGGAAGCCATTTGTCCTGGTGTGGATCTTATTTACGCTTCAGCAAAAGATGAAAAGCTTGAACCGTCCCGAGGTTTTAAAGGCAGGTCAGGTTGTGCTTTGAAGGTTGACGTGTGAATATGGTGTGTGTGTGTGTGTGTGTGTGTGTGTGTGTGTGTGTGTGTGTGTGTGTGTGTTGCTGAATATTTTGTTGTATGAGGTCTCATAGAGTTGCATGTTCTCCCAGTGTTTGTGTGGGTTTCCTCCAAGTACTCTGGTTTCCTCCTACAGTGCCACAATCAAGCGAACTCGTTGTTCCACTTTGCCCCTAGGTGTGAGTGGGAATGGTTTTGGTGTATGTATTGGTCCTGCGATGGTCTGGCAAGCTGTTCAGGGTGTATAATTCATTTTAATTCAATTCAGTTTTATTTGTATAGTGCTTTTTACAATTGACATTGTAAAAAATCGAAGAAATCTAAGAATTTTTCTACAACCCTCTACATGTTTGACAGGTTGGATGCGGATGTACGACTAAAAAAATTAGGGGAGAAAATGGGGGTGGGGGGGTGTTAATTAGTATGTCGTTGCTAAAGTTTACTAATAAAGCAGGAGAGAAAAAGTAATGTAGTGACTCAGTACTAAGTGTTTGAGATAATAAGCTAAATTCCAGCGTGTCCACGGTTTCATCCGGAGTTTTTTACATTCATGTATGAATAACCTTAAAAAAAATAAAAAATAAAAAAGGTGATTGTTGTTTCCAGTTTAATGACTGCAATTCATTAGATTCTATTTTCTCTGACTTTTTGTCTCCACCTCAAACACTGTACTGACCAATCACATCGAAGTATCTCCTGATATTTCAAGAAAAACAAACAAACAAACAAACAAACAAACAAAAAATTTTAATAAAAAACAAGCACCAATCCTTTTCTTGCCCTTTTGTGAATTGTGTATGTCACCCAAGCACAATGAATTTTTTTTTTGGCAACAAACAGTCTGGTCTAAATATATATCCAGCTGCTAAACTTTTGGTTCCAGTGTACTTTTCAATAGGATCACAGAACTGTGCGCCCTTTTGAGCGCCTCCCGCCTCGATGGTTTTGAATAGGTGGTTATATTATGACTGGGTTGCGAGTTTTGCTTGTGCGTTGATGCTGGATCGCGACGTGCCCGAGCAGAAAGCTTCCGGAGTGTTAGACGGAGTACAGTATATACAGGATCCTCTGATCTCTGATCCTCCCTGGTTTGACCGAATAGAAGAACTGGCACTCAGCCAGGGTGACTTTAATCTGGTTCACAAGACAGGCCGAATCACGTTTCTGCGGTTTAAACCACCTGGTAATTGTTTTTCTGGCGAACCAGTAAAATACTGACACATGGCTTGAGTGATGGTGTATTGTAGGATCTACTTCTTGTGGGGGGTAATATTTGAAAGTACTGCAGGTTGTTGTTATAGTTAGAAAGTTAGGAGTGTTAACGAACCCTAACCTGATTTTTAAACCCATATCTCCTACTGCAGGGTTTGTTATGATCATATTTAACATGGAGGGAATTTATCCCTGATCACAGTGTGTAATCTCCATGGCGCTGTTGCTCCGGTTGGTCCGGTCAAGGCTCAGCAACATTAATGTGGCAGTAAAATGAAGTCCGCTGATGATCTGAATGTAGTGAATGAGCAGGTTATCACATCAACAGATTATTTCTTCCCTGATGGCGCAGATATAAAATGGGGACTCGAATAATGAGGGAGTGGTTCCGGGAGCATGAGGAATCGTTTTCACATATGTATCGGCACCCCAGAGTCCCGACCTTAACCCTACTGAAAGTCTTGGGGATGTGCCGGAGAAGACTTTTTGGAGAAGTCCCAACTCTTGATGGAAGTAATTGTCATGCTGCTGCTTAAGTTTGTCAAAACAATGTGGCGTGATGATTTTATTTATTTATTTATATGTATTTAAAGATAAAGGTGGTCCAACAAAACGTATTTTATAAAATGTGTCGAGTTGGAGTCTGACGACACTACAGATTTAACCCTGACCAATCATTGTTGACGTCCTTGCATGTTGTTGGTGAGGAGGGTCAGGGAATTGTCTATCATGTTCCATAAAAAACTTTAAGAAATGTATCGTAGGAGCGGTCAGAGTAGGCTTTCTGTCATGCTGGGCTTTTCCGAGCTTCCCAGTCACCGATTGTACCGCAAGGCTTGGGAACGTCATTCCTGTGGTTCATATTCAGGTATGAAACTGAAAACGTCTGAACCGCAACGCAGTGGTGTCAAAATCAGGCTGAATTCATGTGAGGCACTTTCATACCAAGTTTTTGAGAGGAACTACCCCCTGGGGAGGTCTCCCATGAACTAAGATCCATCAAGGACAACGTTTTGGCAGGTGTTTGTTCAACCGTCCATCATTTCCGCCATCGCTCTGTCTGACAGAATCCTGACCACACCCATGCACCGATTTTCACCAAACTTGGTGGGAACATTCCCCCACCTGAGTTCTGGAGGTTCTTTGATTTTGGAATTTCAAGGTTAAAGCTGAAGGTCAGAGCAAGGGCACAAAGTTTCGGAGATGGAGTGCTCACAACTTCAAAATGAGTGCTGCTAGACATGCAGTTACTACGGAACACTAATACGAAACCATATATGGACTTCCAAATGAGACAGTTGCCTTTGAGCTCGAGTGACCTTGAAAGGTCAAACCTTAGCCAATATGTTCAACCCTCAAACGAGAGGGGTTTTTGTTGTTGTTGTTGTTGTTGTTTTTTGCTAATTGGGTCACAAGCAAAAATATTGTAAGATGAGCACTAATTCAAACCAGTAAACACTGGGCCTTGCCGTTGATGTGGTTACTGGGACGTCCCATGACACCCTGATGAAAAGCCTAGAAGGTTGATAACACCTACACCAAGTTCCTTGATGTTCCTTCAGTAGACCATGGCGGTGTCTCCAGTGTGCACTTACATACATGTTCATACTTGTGCGTAAAGTTATAACGAGGTTTTCTTGTTGACCTTTAAATAAATCCATAAATTATTTTAACGACTGAAAATTATACCTTCAGACTATCGACCAAGCAGTCTGCAAACACTTACACAAGACTCGCACACATCACCCGATAAATGTATTAAGCAGAAAGATGACATTCTGTGGTTTACCAAACACCATTCCAAATTCTGGAATGTTCCTAACTGGAATACCTTGCGCCGCGTCCATTTCTGTGTGGTCAGAATGTGCCTAAGTCTCATTTACGTGTGGTTCTGGTCGAGGATGCCAGTGAAAAAGGCAGTCGGCAGCCTCTGCCTTTAAAGCCGGTCTGAGAAACCCGGTGTAATCTTCGTGCTGAGGGGGGAAAGGGTGCCGTGAATTTTCCATAAACTCTGCTTTCTTGCAAACACCATCTGAAAGTTAGTTAGTTGGAATGTCCCTGTTTAGTAAGCGCGTGTAAACACGGGGTGGTGACGACTTCACAGGGTTAGGACGAGGACATCTATTCTTCCCTCTGCTCATTATGTGGAGGAGTTGATTCCACGCCGTGTTGTTGACACAATAGAATGATGGCTGTTGTCAAAACGTTGTACACGCTGATAGGAACGGAGGTTATTATCAAGGGACTGGAGCACCGCGAGTTGTTTGGGTGTGGTCTTGCACCGGAGTGTCCTGTGTCCGAAGTGTATGCCCTGCAACTTTTTTCCCTGAAGGGGACGGAAACCGAAATCGGATCCGTTGTGTTTGTGTGTACTTGTACTAGCTGGATATTTTTAACCAGCAGAGTGAGGACTTTTTTGGGGGGGAAGTGTGGACCTATTGGCTGGTCCTCACTTCCTCATAGAGTTGTTTCAGGGCTAAGACTTGGTTTTAAGGTTCAAGTTAATGTTAGGTTTAGGGTAGGGTTAGGGTAAAGGTTGGGGTTTGGTATTTAGTTGTGATGGTCAAGGTTAGAGTAAGGGGCTTGGGAATGCATTACGTCAGTTAATGTCCCCACAAAAATATACAAGTTTCTCTCTCTCTCTCTCTCTCTCTGTGTCTCTCTCTCTCTCTCTCTTTCTGTTTCTCTCTCTCTCTCTCTCTCTCTCTCTCTTTCTCTCTCTCTCTCTCTGTGTCTCTCTCTCTCTCTCTCTCTCTCTCTCTTTCTGTCTCTCTCTCTCTCTCTCTTTCTGTCTCTCTCTCTCTGTATATAGTGTTTGTGTGTATGTTTGCTACATACTGAGGACTGGTATAGATTTTTGGAAAGTGAGGTCATTTTGGCTGGTCCTCACTTCTTCGAAGGGCTGCTAAAGGGTTAAGAGTTGGTTTTAGGGTTCAGGTTAGAATTAGGTTTAGGTTAAGACTTTATTTGTGATGGTTAAGGTAAGGGGCTCTGTCACTGAAGGTCCCCACAAAAATAGAAGTTTTCTATAGGATCCTCGTACCTCCAGTGTCCACTCCAGCCTCCCTCCAACCATGCTAAGATTTGGCAAACCCGTGAGTGAATCGGATTCTGGGAAAGGTACGCCGGCTCCTTTAGGTCCACGGACCACTGCACAGACGTAACCTTTTCCATCCTGTCTCCCTACTGTTAATTCTTCCCATCTGCTCCTTCCTGGATTCTGCCCATGTGGATGTCCAGAGGAAAACCCCTGCTAGGGGTGGAAGAGCACCTCTGACCCCCATCTGCCTCTGATGTCTTTCCCTTCCCTGGCGTATACCATCCCATCTTCTCTGACTCAACCGTCAACCCTCAACTCTCACCTCGTTGATGCGTCCCTTCTCTTGCCATTTGCTTTCAATTTCTTCTCAGTCTTCGTTTGTGTGGAGCTGGCGCAGGTCTCTGCTGAATCATCATATCCGTCAATGTTTTTCGGAGTTACTCAACCCTTAAAGCAGGTAATTAACTGCCCCGCCTTAAGCAAACCTAACCTAACCTCGGCGGTGTTTAGCTGGCTCATCAAACACGTGTATTAAAGAAGTCGCTTTCAGGAACGCTGGATTTGGCGTGCCAGCTCATTTAAGTTACCCCGAGAGGAAGCGAGTGTTTATAATGTGGTCTGTATTTTCTGCAGCCGTGACCTTGACCATGAGCTTACTTCTCAAAAAAAAAAAGAAAAAAAAATTAAAAAACAAACGCAACCTTGAAGAAGACCGCATACTTGTCTGTTATTTTCCTCGGTATCAAAGGTGCCGGGGGGTTGGGGGGGGGGGTGTGGGGGCACATTCCTTCAGGCACATGCAGCGCCTGTTTCAAATAGTTCCGGAGGAAACTATGCATACGCATTAGCATACATTTAAATCTGTGCACTTCACAAAGCCGAGGCACAGAAGCTGTGTGTTGGGGTAATTAAAGTTCATCCAGCATGTGAAGACGTTTGATAGTGGATCGTGTCCAAGCTGGGAATAGTTCGCAAGCCTTCACTGGTTGTTATGTAAATAAATAAATCAAAACAGTCTTTGCCAGTAGGGCTTAATGGTACAAATGAATGAATGAGTGAATGAAGCCCTACGGTTTGTTTTCTTTCAGAAACTCAGCTGTGATCTGGGTCGCCTGTTTCCTTTTCTGTTAATGAGATGAAATCTCTTTAACGCAGCCTTGAGTAGCTTAAATGCTCTTTTCTCGACATTAGCGAGCATAAATGCCCGTCTACGACCAACATTGAAGACAAACCGATACAGAGACAAACCGAGCCTTCTATCCGTACTCGCATGCGTAAGTATGGCGCAGTACCAGCCGCGACAGTGGAGGCGCTGTAGTAGTTCACCGCAGAGTCACGAAGAAGAAATCATAATAATATCGTAACTTTCTGATGAGAGGTTGTGAGCCCCCTACCCCCCCCACCCCCACCCCCCAGTTACAAACATCTACATGTAAAGCTGGGCGGCGGGTCAAGAAGTTTCCATAATCATGATATCAATTGTACTAAAGGCCAATCAGATACGATATGATGTGTGATAAGGGGGCAGTAGGTAGCTCTGGTATGTGTAGATAGAGGAGCGGGCACAGCGCTGGAGCTCAGGTGTGCAGGTTAATGGTGAGCGCCCCCTGGTGTCTGTATACTTACAAATACTTACGAATTAGTCTTGAGATACAAGAATGACTTGTTTGTGTTCACCATTATGCGGCTTCGCCGTTGAGTAACAAGCAGTTCGCATTACGGGACAAAAACGAATCTCTCAGCGGACCACTCGTCACTAGATCTGATAGCCTAGGTAACCTCCTTGTGTGTCTCTCACTGTAAATGTTTCCTGTTTCTAGCTAGTTCACTAATAAATCACTTATTATTATTATTAGCTTACATTATATAATCATCATAGTCATATCATAACTAGCTTTTTTTAATTTGTATTTTATTGATTTATTTATTTATTTATTTAACACATTTTCAACCCTAAATTTATTCGTATCCAATTCCCACCCGTCAAATATTGCCTTCGCTGTCACACGATCACAACCAACCAGTGGTTGTGTAAGCATGCACAACCCCCCTCCGTGACACGCACCCCCCCCCCAGGTTACGAACTGCTGCCATGCGTATTTGTGGGTGGCCTAACACACTGGGATGGAAAGCGCTATCCGCCCCCTCGTACGAATGAGCTCACAGACAGCCATGATTGGCTGGTGATCGCTGTGAGTGACAGGGAAGTGAGCGTATGCCATCCCTCCCTACTGTGAGAGCTCGGCCAATCGGCTCCCATGGACTCCTGGTCGCGGATGTCTGTGGCAGCGACCTGGATTCGGACTCGCGATGTGTAACTAGCTTATTTGAATAATTATTGTAGTGGTAGTAGTTACTATGCATCATGAAATCGAGAAGAATTAAACATACTCCTGGAAAAATGCTACCCATTTCGGAAATGTGGACCTAGGCATCGCGTTTCAGTCATTAAGCACAAGATATTTAGATAACATGGAACTCATCCACGTTCTGTTGCTTGAGAAACTTTCGCCGCTCACATCGTTTCTCCGATTTTTATTGACTTTATATGGTCGCACGTTGCTTATCGCTTCCTCTGTCTATCACGGCCAGGGCATCGAGTGCCTTCTGGGTGGTCAGGAATGCTGGGGGATTGATTCCGAGTGAATGACTGAGTCAAAGGGCTTTCGTGTTGTTCCTTCTATTCCCTTGGAGCCAAGGCAGTCAGATAGAGCTGACACCCGCATGATACGGCCGGGCTGACGTCCTCGTTTAGATTTCTGTTTTGCACATGTGAAGATTTTGGAGTAAAGTTTCCTCCTCCTGCAGCTTCCCAGGAAAAAGCCCCAGCTGTATGATTGAGCAAGGCGAGCCTGCCCTAAACATGCTGCTGGTCCAGACCAGGGCTGGCCTCCTGTCTCCGCTCTCTTCCCACATGTCCAGAAACACGCCACCCACAGGATAAGATGAGCTCATCAGGGAAGAACATTAAAGACACAGAGTGTTCCCTTAATGCTTATATGTAGTTTTAAGAGCCAGGTTGGGTTTTTAAGGGGGTTGGGATGGGGGGTGGGGGAATTTGGGGGTGGGTGGGTGAACTGTGATCATCCCAGCATGTAGTGACGTGAGACTGGAGCCGTTTCAAACAAGATCAGAAAAAAGATCTGTGTCAACTTTTGAAGCTGGGATCGTTGGGTTAAATTTGAGATTGAGGGTTAATGCTGTGTGTGTGTGTGTGTGTGTGTGTGTGTGTGTGTGTGTGTGTGTTCTCAATGACTCAGCTGTTTTGGAAGAGTGCACAATAATATTTTGTTGGATTATCAAGTTCCCACACATACACTGTACAAAGCATGACTTTTGTGTTAGGACAGGGATCAGACTCAGCTGGAAACACACACACACACACACACACACACACTCACATACACACAGAGTTTGCATCATTCCCTCAGTGCTGGTATGGAATGTCAGGTATGATAATGAGGATCTGGAAGACGTGTGTGTGTGTGTGTGTGTGTGTGTGTGTGTGTGTGTGTGAATTCACTTAGCAGGTTTGGTTCTAGTCGTGCGCTTGGTATTGTTGATGCACAGAAAGTACTTGTAAATTTACTGGACTGCGTGTTCCTCCCTCTTTAACACCGACATCCTGTCTGCTTGCGCGTCTCTTTCTATTACAGACTGTAGTCACGTGATCCTGTACAGGAAGTAGCCGAGAGAGACGTTTTCCTGATCCTCAGTCAGGTGGACGGACTGTCATGACTTCACGTTCAAGTGCACGCAGACGGTGAACGTCATAAAACTCAAACACTGAAAACATGGCACTTGTCCTGATAACGATTGATCAGGATACAATGAATTGTTGAGGGCGTGGCTATAAAGTAACGGACAAGCAGCCAATCCAAATACAGAACATATTCCGATCTCAAAACGGGTTTCCAGATGGATTTTATTCCCATTTGTTTTGCAGTTTAAAAGTGCGATTTTTTAAAAATCGTAATTAAAATGTGTTAATAATTTCTATAAATAACTGGAGATGTAGAGCAAGATTTAAAAATTAATTCAGTGATGTCACCTTGTAAGGACACTATAGGCTACTGTACATCCTGGGGGCGGAGCTTCGTAAATGAGTGTGGGCGGGGACTACTCTTATGAAATGTATCTTTGGACTATTATTTTCTGTTGTTTATACTAGTAGGAGATGAAGAAGTATTATTTTTATTATTATAATATGGCAATCTGATTGGTCGATGTGCTGGCAATACATTGCAATGTGCAGGTTAACCGTTAGCTGGCTGCACTATGTGCTATGATCTTCAGCAGCTTCCACAAGAACAAAAATAAGCTGAAAGCTACCAGTCACTTATTAAATAAGATTATTATTATTATTGTTGTTGTTGTTTATTATACGGCTTTTTAAAATGGCGGTCTTATTCACAACAGGCGAGTGCAGCCAGTAAGTTGGTTTAAACGTTCTTCTTACATCGCCAACGTGTTGAGCGTTACGCCTTTCAGTGGCTTATCATGACTGCTATTGTTTTTTTTTTGTTGTGTTCTAGCTTTCCGTTTCTTCCGTATATTTCGCGTTCTGTGTTTTCTTTGCCTCGTTCTCGTTTCGCTTTGTTTGTTAGCGAGCTACCTGCTGTGCTACCTTGTTTCAGTTTGGCTTTGGTTTGCCGGTCTACAATAAACTCCTCATCTAGCATATGCATACTATCTCTGCATAAATAAGGGCACCGTTTTAAAATGAAATATAATAAACTGCTTATTAATCTGGCTTGCTCAGTCTGTACAGTGAAATCCCAGGACTTGGCGGTTTTCGCACAAACCTAGCTATGGCTCATGCTGTACTTAAACCCCCTTGGGTTGAGATTTCTCTGTACAGCCATCGCACTCAAACTTATCATTGTACCATTCGTTTTCTAAGTCGCAGGTTCAACACACACAAACATTTAGACTCACAATCACACATGGGGGTGATTTGGAACAGCCAGTTAGCCTACTGTGCATGTTTTTGGACTGTGGGAGGATACCAGAGGACCCAGAGGAAACCCACACAAGCACAGGGAGAACATGCAAACTCCACACAGAAACGCCCGAGACCGGGAATCGAACCCAGG
>JAOUQZ010045546.1:0-10284 GCA_028564935.1 Neosilurus hyrtlii | reverse complement strand
TAAAGGACCTCAGCCATCCCAACAATGGACTCTTCTCTCTGTTGCGGTCAGGGAAACATTTCCGTTCCTTGAAAGCACCGAGCGAATGAGGAGGCCATTCTGCAGGCTGTTTGGGCCCTGAACCAGAACACTGGTACCTGGACTTTGTAGACTCTACCCCGCACATAAACATTACATTCCACCTCAGCTTATGGTTGCACACTGACACTTGTCACTTTACACTTGTCACTTTACACTTACAGACACTTGACACTTTACATACTGTGTTACTGTTAAAATTGCCACTGTTTTTATGTTTTATATTTGTATTTATATTTGCATTTATATTTCATCTTATAGCATTTATAATTCTTTTTATATATACTTATGTATGCTATATTTTATTTCTATTTTATTTTATATTTTTAATTTTATTTATTTTTATTTTTATATTGTTATATATACACCTCTTATTATTTTCATTCATTCATTTCTGAACCGCTTATTCCTAATTAGGGTCATGTATGATTTTGTATGTGACAAATAAAATTGAATTGAATTGAATTGAATCTGAAAATATTATTTCTGTTTATTATTTGGTTTTACAATGGTAGGTAGGTAAAGTCTGTCTGGCTTTTACACCCGAGCCTACTGGTTCATCAGTTCAGTGTGCATGCATTTTCGTTCTTTTAATTCTTTTTTTCTAACTTACTTTATCTTTTTTTATTTATTGTTTATAAGTAATTGCCCACTCAATATGTGGGTTGAGAGAGATTTTGTACTTTTTATTGCTGTTTAACTTTTCAACACAATTTCTTCCGGGATCAATAAAGTATTCTGATTCTGAGTTCTTCCTGGTTTCAGTAGCCTGAAGTGACTAAGGTTTTAACTCCTCTTGGATGGGATGCTCGTCCAATGCAGGTTAAATTCCCGGTATTTTTATTGGTACCCAATTATACTGCTGGGTGGACAAAGGCATGCTTGTGGTATAGACCTTGCCTAGAGGTCTTGGCATGCTGGGATTTGAACAGAGATTTGAACCAACCACCTCCTGATCATGAACCCAACATCCTAAGCACTACACCACCGGTTTCACAATACACATAGTTAAAGAATGAAGAAGCAAAGAAAAGTTTGCTGAGGCATGTGTAGGGCTGAAACATCCTAAAGCTCATTTAATGATTGGTCTAAAATGTAGTAAGTGTGCATACAGGGCAATCATGTTTTTTTTTTTTTTTTGACGCGCACTAACCTTCACTGTGGATCTCTGATTCCGTATTTACAGCTCTAATACTCTCACTGGAGTACATGGTTGGAAATTAATTTTGCAAGCAAATCATAGAATATATGGTTTAACATCTGCTACTTGTTGGCTCCTCCGCCTTGCTCGAAAAGTGGGTATATTAGCGTGCTGTTAGCGTCACACACATATTGTACACTTAAACCACCTTTTTTCTCATACAAATTTCTCTCATTCAGAAATCTCACCCAATTACTCATTTGCTGAACTGCTTAATCCTATTAGGGTTGTGGGGATCTCAGCCGACACTGGGAGAAGGCAGGGAACATCCTGAACTGCTTCCCAGACCACGACACACATACACACAAAACCATTCACACTCACACCTAGAAGCAATGTAAATGTATCTGGACTGTGGGAGGAAACTGGAGTACCCGGTTCCCCACACAAGCATGGGAAGACCATGCAAACTCCATACTGAAACACCCTTGCCGATCCTGGGACTCCGAATCCAGGGCCATCTTGCTGTGAGGTGGAGGTGCTAACCACTATGCCAGAGTGCCACCCGAAGTAAATTTAGTCGCAATGAAACTACACATAAATTAACACTAGCTTGACTTCACGTTTCCATGCCGTATTGGTGTTTCTTTATAATAATAGTTTTTTTATAATAATAATAATATATTTTTTAAAAAACCCAAAATAACAAAGAAGCTGTAATTTAGTTGATAAGACCTTGTGGATTTCAGGGTCAAACCATGATGAGAAAAAAACACAGATCAGAAAAAAAAGCTCCTGTAACCAATAAATCACTCTAACATACAGACTACTATGCTTTACTTATTTAGGATATTTAGCATAATAGATATGCATGGTGCTATATCTATTAAAATATTATTCATTCTTTCATTCATTTTCTAATCTGCTTATACCTAATTAGGGTCGCAGGGAGATTGGAGCCCATCTCGGCCCACTGGTTGGACCAGCACGGCAAGCCATTTCAGGGCCAACACATATACAACCATTCACACTCTCACACCTACGGGTAATTTGGAATAGCCAATTAGCCTACTGTGCATGTTTTTGGACTGTAGGAGGGAACCGGAGGACCCAGAGGAAACCCAATCAAGCACGGGAAGGACATGCTTGAAACACCCGAGAAACACGAGCCCAGGAATCCAACCCAGGCCTTCTTGCTGTGAGGCGCATGTGCTAACCCACTGTGCCACTGTGCTGCTCTTAAAACGATAATGTATGCATTTATTTTCTTGCCTTGCATTTTAGGCGTTTGTCTAATAGAGTACTGGTAGGAAACGGGCTGTACTGGCGGAACCTAGTGTATGTTATATTAACTGTTCTTTCTTCAGTGTGTATGAGAGGTTTAAAAAAAATTAAATACGGGTAGCACGATAGCTGCTCGGCTGTGTGAGACGTGGACGAGGGGAAACTGCAGCTCATAACAAGCCATGGGGGAATCACTGCCAGACGCTGCACGGCCATTAACTCCACTCTATTTATTTATTTATTTGTTTGTTTGTTTGTTTGTTTATTTATTTATTTATTTATTTATGAGCCTTCATTATTTTTGTGAGATGAAAGTATGTTCGTACTCTTGTCACTGTCTCGCATGGAGGAGCTCCTTTTCCCACAGTGCTTAGTGGCACACTGCAGGAGCTTGAGGAATAATAATAAAACTAATACAATAACAACACAAGAGCGAATAATGAAACTCGGTGCTTGAATGTTTAAATCAGAGATCGTTAAACACCCACTGCCATTTTAGATAAGTGAAAGAGTGTGCATGTTCCCAGAGGAAATACATACTCTCTCTCTCTAAAAATCTTTTATAAATAAAGTACTTTGAGATTTTTAACTAAACCTTTTAAAATAGTATGACATAATTAAAGGGCGGCATGGTGGCGTAATGGCAAGCATGTCTGCCACACAGCAAGAAGGTCCTGGGTTCGAGTCCCAGGCTTGGCTCACACGTGGAGCTCTCCCCTTGCTTTCGCAGGTTTCCTCTGAGTAATCTGGTTTCTTCCCACAGTCCAAAGACATGGACATTAGAATGATTAGTTCCATATTGCCCCTAGGTGTGAGTGTGAATAGTTGCGCACAATGGACAGGCAAACTGTTCAGGGTGTACCTCACCATCACCCAGAGTTGGCTGAAATAGGCACCAGCCTCCTCACGAATATAGTAGGATTAAGAAGTTTGGGCAAATGAATGATATACATAAACATTATTATCATTTAATAAATTCATGGATCCAGAATTTGGTCCGAATTGTCTCCAAAATCCAACTGGATCTTCCTTTTCAAAGCTCTGCCTCTGGTAGAAATGTCAAGGAAATCTGCAGCTAACTTTTTTCTGTAATTCTGATAACAAACATATTGCAGGTAAATAATAATTATATCAAATTTAAAAACATGGTTAGAATTTAGTGCTGCAGTGTAAATCACTACTTCATGCATGTCCTCTTGTTAGCATACTGTTGTCTTGAGGATGTTTTCCAAGATCGTGTGTTCTTACTTCTTAAAATTATCCATTACAAGAAAATATTTTGTAAAACATTCTTAACTTTAAGTCTGTAAGAAACTATAGCCTTATAATCTATTAAGAAAGACTCTTTTTTATGCCACCAAGTCACTTTAACTAGCTTTATAGCACGCTAACAAAGCTAGTGAATGTTTCTAGTGAAAGTATAGACACAATCTAACTCTTAACAATTTACTTAAATAATATGATAATCAAAGGATGTAATATCGGAAGTACAAATGATGTCATGAGTTAGTTTGGTTACTAATATGTATATAATATGAATGCCAGTCACCAAAACAGCATACAATACTACTCATATTTATGCTAGGAGTAGATTCTGTGTCATGTAAAGCATTTTTTTCATGTTTTGATAAAAGCATCTGTTATGTGTCCTATCGTTCAATACATACAAACCCAGGCTTGAGGTAATTAATGCAGAAAGTCTCGCCAGAGAGACAAAACAAACAGCAGGACAGGTGTAGTGGTTAGCGTTAGCATACGCTCATTAAGCCTCAGATCAGTCAGCAGAAATGACATCAGAGTACCACGATTTGTGGACTGATCAGCCACTATGGTGAGACTATCATAATTAAAATCAGCAGTATGAGAATTCAGCAGTATGACACTTTATGGCAAATTTTATGAGCGAATAAATCCTCCATCTACTTTGATGTGTATTTTAAAATACTCATGGGTAATTATTTACTTATATTGTTAGGAACCATCTTCTCTAGACCTCACCAGTTCCTCGTGCTTGTTGATGTGTGAAAGACCATACATATTCTATCAGTTCCCAATATAGTAATTTAATACAATAAAACAAAATAAGTACAAAATACATGTGATCTTTCAATATGGCCATGGGTTTCACTCCATCTCAGTCCAAACCACCTTCTCCTACCAAAACAACGAGACAGAGTGAGCCCATCTTCTCTTCTGCCTTTCAGTTTTAACTTATTTGGTTTTGTGTGTGTGTGTGTGTGTGTGTGTGGACACACATGAAACTAAATCTCTATCCTATCTCTTATTAATGTAAAAGAATTTAGGAGTTTTCTGTGTTATCTATGGAATGTCAGGGACAGAAAGACTGTGTTCAACTATAATAATCTTTGTACAGACATACGCACACAGAAATACATCTAGACTATACTTAAAAGAATACAACTCTTATTAATTTCTTATCAATATCACTCACTCATTTGCTGATCCACTTAATCATACTAGGGTCGAGGGAGGCTAGAGCCTATCTCAGCCAACTCTGGTCAAGGGTGGGGTACACCCTGAATAGCTTGCCTGATTATCGCAGGGCAACACACACAAACCATTCACACTCACACCAAGGGTCAATTCAGGATAGCAAATAAGTCTAATGTGCATATCTTTGGTCTGTGGGAGAAAACCGGAGTACCTGGAGGAAACATGGGAAGAACATGCAAGCTCCGCACAGAAACAGCCTTGCTAGGCCTGAGGCTCAGAATGTTCTTGCTGTGATGTGCTAACCATTTTGCCACCGTGCAGCATACATTTAAGTATTTACTTCATAAATTGAAACATTTAATAATCTATGCAAATTTGAATGGAATAAAAATATGAATAAATTAAGTCAAGTCAAGTCAGTTTGATTTGTATAGCGCTTTTTACAATTGACATTGTCACAAAGCAGCTTTATATAGTAAAATTAAATTAGGGAGGAATCTAAAACATTTTCTCTACAACCCCCTACACTTCCCTAGATGTGTTAAATTAGAATAACAAATAATGATTGTCAAAGATGAGTTTTGTTGCAGCGAGGCTGATGTGCATATTCTCAAGTGAAGCATTTCTATTGGTTCAGTAATAAAAACTAATCAGTGCTAACAATAAAATGCTGTCCTCTTTCCTCTTCATTGCCCTCTGCTGGAGTTTTACCATGGTGTGGCGTGACACTAAACTGCATGCTGAGGAATTCAGCTCATTAACTAGCGATGACTCTTTTTTTATTTATTTATTTATTTTTTAGCTCTGTGACGTCCTTTCATCTATTTTTATACAATGCACATCAGTGACAGAAACTTCATCAGTCACTCAGTTTGAAAACATATGGTCCTAATGTTTGTGATGCATTTTTGGGAATATTCAATTAAAGCAGAACATTAAGTGAAACATATTGTAATGTGGAAGACTACCAGGGAGAGTAAGGGGTTTATTTAACAGACACTTCAAGCTCATTATCTAAATCTATCGACGTAAAAGCATGCAAGTGATTTAAACATGCGCAGTGATTGTGCTCATGGTTTAAAGTATATATATAAAATAATAATATAAATGTGTCCAAGGCAGGTATAATTTATCCGTTAGCCACTCTGGAAGTTGGAGCCAATCCCAGCTGATGTCGGGTGAGGGGAGGGGTTACGCCCTGAAAAGGTCTTTAAACCCATGGCAATTTAGAGTCACCAGTTGCTGTAACGTGCATGTCTTTGGACTGTTAGAGGAAACCAGAGAACCCAGAGAAACGCATACAAGTTGGGAAGTTGGAAAGAATATGCAAACGCAGTAACGCAGATAGGCTGGTGCCCATCTCACTGATTGAAGGCAGGATACACCCTGGGCAGCTTGTCAGACCATAACAGGACCAACACACACAACCATTCGCACTCACTCCTATGGGCAATCTACCCTAATGTGTATGTTTTTGTACTGTGGGAGAAAACCGGAGTACCTGGATGAAACCCACGCAAGAGTGGGGACAACATGCAAACTCCACACAGAAACGCCCGAGCCCAGTACTCAAACCTAGGACCTTCTTGCTGTATGGCAGACATACTATCCACTACAAATCAAATATTATAATTCCAGATTTTGTTGATTATTTTCATGGAATTTGTCTAGAATGAATCGTTAACAGCCTTAGCAGGGAATAGCATGCTGTAGATAATGAGACTTCAGGCTAAGAAGCACTTTCCTATATCCAAAACAATTATAGAATTCGGCTTTTGAAAGACATGGAAATTTATTCAGAAATTGGAGGGAATTACCAACCTCAGCAAATAGCATCCCGTTGATCTGAATAATTCTCCATATCATACTTGACCTCATTGCTTATTATCCACCCTGCAAACTTGGGGATAACCCTTAAAAAGGTAAAAATAAACCATACAAAATTGTTTTAGTTTGCTTTTCTTATGTTCCTGTGCAGTCTATACTAAAACAACCATTTACCTCTGGATTGGTGGGTCTGGTGAATAATTGTTATTTATCCTGGTGGGTGTGGCTTCTTCCTGTGTGACCCCGCCCAGTCTACAGAAAACAAGGGTTCACTGAATAACTTCAGAGGGATTAGCATGATGGATATCATTTGCTTTGGCCATCATACTTACCTCAACCAAGCAAACGGCCACTTTTGTGAGTGTTTTTACCATCACCATGAACTTTTCATTTCTCCAGTATATATGCCAAGATGTTTTGACGTTTGGCATTCTGGCTGCTCGTGGTGGCCTGACACATTACCAGCACGCTTAATGTTTAGTAAAGAGATGGAAAGAGAATATAGGGGTTACTGTACACTAATGGTTCATTAATGAGCTGTAAGTTTCTTGGCCGTGCTGAATTCCAAACTCATTTATCATTTTTACCTAAAGAGTCATATTATAAATGGGCATCATTGACTTTAAATGATGTGTTTGGCCTACAGGGAATAAAAACACAGAGTTTTTTTAATTGAGTATGCCCTCGTGAGACTTAATGCACCACATCAAATGATCATCAGTAAAATTACTCTGTTGACTGATTTGCACCAGGAATTATGCAGAAATTTTCACAAACACCAGAAAGGGAAGAGAAATACAACAACACAGTGTTGAATTAGACGGATTTGTTTTATTGGATATAGAAATAAATAGACACAGAAATTCAGGGAGATTTCCAAGATTACACTCCCCCACTAAAAAACATCATTTAAACGCCACTTATTTTATAGTGAATGAAATACAATGTATAATGATTGTCCAGCATAGTATTTAAAAATATATTGCATTTACTGTATTTTTCTTTGCCAGAAACTTCACTTGTAAAAAGTAGCAGGCGTGGAAAGATTTTTTTATACATCAAATAAGCGTCATTCCACTTTTGTAGCTTATTCAAAAAGATTCACAGACTTAGCAGCAAGCACACTGGCTGAGAGAAACATTTCTAATAGTCATATGCAGAGATCTGGGTGGCACAGTGGCACAGTGGTTAGCACATTCGCCTCACTGCAAGAAGGTCCCGGGTCCTATTCCCAGACTCGAGCATTTCTGTCTGGAGTTTGCATGTTCTCTTGTGCTAGTGTGGGTTTCCTCCAGGTACTCCGGTTTCCTCCCACAGTCCAAGAACGTGCACAGTAAGCTAGCTGGCTGTTCCATATCGCACCGAGGTGTAAGAGTAAGTGTTAATGGTTGTATGTGTGTTGGCCTTGCAATGGTCTGGTGAGCTGTTCTGGGTGTACCCTGCCCTTGCCCAGAGTCGGCTGAGATAGGCACCAACCTCCCCATAGTCCTAATTAGGATTAAACAGTTTTGAAAATGAATAAATGCTAAAATCTTTGTTTTATTCATTTTTGCATCACTTGATCAACCCTTAATAATTAAAGGGACGGTATCATGTATGTTTGAAGAAAACAGCCGAAATATCATGAATTGTGCTATCAAGCAAAACATAATCAGTTTATGAACCACTCGATCCTTCTATGGTCGTGTGGAGAGTGGAGCATATCTCAGCCAACTCTGGAAGAAGGCGCCCTGAACAGTCACCCTTGTCCAATCCATCACAATGGCCAACACACACACAACCATTCACACTCACACTCAAACTCACACCTAGGAGCAATCTGAAACAGCCAGATCAGTGCATGACTTTGGGCTGTGGGAGGAAACTGGAGTACCTGGAGGAAACCCATGCACGCACCACTACGCCAACCGGTTAATCCTACTAGGGTTGTAGAGAGGCTGAAGCCTATCTCTGCCAACTCACCTATCTCACCACAACCACAACCATTCACTTTAGACTCACACCTGGGGCAATTTGGAACAGCCAGTTAGCCTATTGTGCACAAGAGTACCCCGATGAAGCCCACACAGTAATGGTGAGAACATATAATTTCCACACAGAAACGTCCTCAACATGTCTGGAACTCGAACCCAGGACCTTCTTGCTGTGAGGTGGACGTGCTAACCATGACACTGCCGTGCCAACCCATAAACATTCATATAGATGGAAGTTTGGTTCAGGAGGCATATTAGCTATGAATTGGGATCATCCTATAAGTTTTGAAGGGGTTTGCAACACATTCATGCCATATATAAGCATTGTATTGGCAACTATATCTGGGTAGAAATCATGACACAGCTCCTTTAAATGTTGACCAGGCCAGAAGGCAAGTGTTGCACTGGCTTTTAACTTCATCAGCTTATGGCAGTCATGTCACACACAAACATAATCACTGTTCATAATGTAGCCAGTGGAGAACAGGGTGATGTTCCAGAACTCTAAATATTATTAATAAAAATGTAATAAATCGGTTAAAGTGAATAAAACGAATATCCTCTCAGCTTTAAGAGTACTACCCAAGAGTAAACCCACTCATTCCTTCTTTACCTCCACCCTCAAAATCAATTATAACGTCATGTATAAGCCTTTCTTCCAACACCTGATAAGAACACTGACCACAGTATAAATTTTAGCTTCTTACCCCAATATGTGTTTATATTGTTATTTAAGAAAACATGCATTGTTACATAAAAGTTTATTTGTAGCTCATTCATGTATCTATATTGAGGTTATAAAACTATTCACATGCCTTTATTGTAACCAATGCACCAATGAGTACATGTTATTATATCCACACCCACTGGGTATGAGCAATCGTGTGCTCTGATTGGCTCATCTATTTCTAGCATAGTGCCTCATGTTGCCTGATACAGAAAAACAAAATGGTGGCACGATTTGCAGAAGCTACTATACTAAAAACAAAAAATAGACAGCAATAAAATGTGGCATGAAATTATTTTATGGTAATAACATTTGTATATATCAAGAATTATTATTGATTATACTGGACAACAACTTTTTTCTGCTGACTGGAAACAAACACTTATTTTTACCTAATTTTGAGTCACCAATTTAAAAAAATGACATTAGTTTTTTCCTATCACGTCATGTTTTTATTCAGTGGCATTTATACCTGTGGTATTGGTGGCTGTCTTCTCATCAGGTTTGGTTGGAAAACTGCCAACTTAAACCTGAATTAATTTTCTGTTTGTGGTTCAGATTGAAAATCAAGTAAAACCAGCATGGCTGCTGCTCGAAGAAAGTGTTTGAATAGTCCAGATGCAATTTGTTGTAAATGTGGACCTTTACCGTACCCTCTCAGAGGATGAACATTAGTGACTTTGTGAAGAAAATCCACTTGGCTTACTTTAAGGTTAAACTTGGAGACCAGGGGCCTCATGTACAAAGGGTGCGTACGCACAAAAACGTTACGTACGCACTTTCCCACGGCAAAGTTCAGA
>JAOUQZ010045545.1:0-10284 GCA_028564935.1 Neosilurus hyrtlii | reverse complement strand
AACACACCCTCCGGTCCCCCTTCTTAAAAAGGGGAACTACCACCCCGGTTTGCCAATCCAGAGGTACTGCCCCCGATCATAGAGGCTGTACCTACCAATTCAACCCTTCAAGGTCATTACCCACATAGGCATTGAAGTCTCCCAGAATGACGAGAGAGTCCCCAGGGGGAGCGCCCTCTAGCACACCCCCTAAGGACTCCAAAAAAAGAGTGGGTATTCTGAACTGCTATTTGGTGCATAAGCACAAAAAACAGTCAGGATCCATCCCCCCACCTGAAGGGAGAGGGAGGCTACCCTTCCGTCAACCAGAGAGAACCCCAACATATGGGCACCGAGACAGAGTGCAACAAGGATGCCCACACCGGTTCGCCACCTCTCCCCATCAGCAACTCCAGAATAAAGTAAGGTCCAGCCCATCTTGAGAGGGGTGGTTCCAGAGTCCAAGCTATGTGTTGAGGTGAGCCCAACTATATCTAGTTGGTATCTCTCAACCTCATGCACCAGCTCAGGCTCCTTCCCCGCTACAGTGTCAGTAGCCAAGGATCGGTCTGGGAGAACCCACGCCTTCGGCTGCTACCCGGCTCACGTTGCACCTGACCCCTATTGCCCCTCCCACAGGTGGTGGGTCCATGGGAGGGCGGACCCATTTCTCCTCTTCGGGCTAGGCACGGCTGAGCTCCATGGGCAGAAGCCCGACCATCAGGCACTCGCCTTCAAGCCCCTCCCCCAAGCCTGGCTCCAGGGGGGACCCCGATAACCCAAATCCAGGCAAGGGAAACTGCATCCTTGAAATAATTGTGCTCATAGAGGTCCTGTGAACCATGTTTAGTCTGGACCTTAACCTAGGACCTGTTTGCCTTGAATGACCCTACCAGGGACATAATGCCCCTGACAACATAGCTCCCAGGATCATTAGGACACCAAATCCCCTCCACCATGATAAGGTGGCAATTCAAGCAGGGGAATTTAAGTTTATGTCATCCATTACTTTTGTGAATTGTTTAAGATATTGGTGTTGCTTTCAAAAACATCGCCTAAAAGTGAATCCATTAATTGAATATAAAGAACACAGTCTATTCCCTTGGCTTCTACATAAGAGAATAATTCCTGGATTTGGTGCCTAGTTACATTTCTACTAGAAATGTGGACTGCTGAAGTGTTTGTCAACTTTTCACAGTTAATCTAAGTTAATCTGAAATTTAAAACTAAGTTAATCTGAAATTTTAAAATCTAGTTTTGCAGATACATAGACTGGTGGATTAATTTATTACTGTGGTTAAGTGTTTGCCTTAAAGTCTCCTTTCCATCTCAAATTGGACAGCACACAATATCAATCATAACTCGATCCACATTTGAAAATTTATCTTGTCTATTGTAGGGGATTTGAGTTGGTTGCCACCAAGTTTGTACCACTTAGTTTGGTGCTAATATAGTGATAATTTAAGATTATAATGTTGGACGCCAAGACATTTGAGACATTTGTAACAGAAGTTCCTGGACATTGAATTCAGGGACATAAGTACAGTTGGATGTATATGAGTGCAGTGGATCTGATCTGTGGACATCTTTGTTTGCAGGTAAATCAAATGTTAAACAAGCTAAAATCACACACTTTCTCTCAGTCTGTGATTTGCTTGCAATATAATTATTGATTATGAGTGGCTTACTTAATAATTATTGGCTTATATATTGGCAAATAAAACAGCTACACCTTATGTACTGGCACAAAGAAGCAGGTGTAACAGCTACAACTCAGCATAGCCTATAGCATCGCATAGCCAGAAGGCCATAGCCTTCAATCAGCATAGCCTACCCATTGCAGCTAAACCAGTCGAAAATGCTCACAACACACTCTTCCCCTCAGTCTGTGAGACAATTATTTATATGTGTCTTTCTTATAAATATAAACAAAATACACAAAAAAAGGAATTTTACATGTACACTCTGATTATAAAACGGTCACTGCAAACACGGATCCAGTCCTTGTTTACATCCAAATCCACTCTGGATATGTTACTGAACCATTTAGCAAGCCTTTTTCTGGACAGTTCTTATGCATGCACGCCCTGGTTTTTAATAATTGCTGGTACTCAATAAAACCCATTTTCGTTTTCCCTCTCCACATGGTTAGAGTAACAAAATACAGCACATTTACTCGTCATGTTGTCTCCTCTCACATACACAACCTATGTGGGGCTGCCAACATGGCGCCAGCACAGTACCTTTTCTTTGGTTTCCAGGCTGACGCACATTAAAGACATCTATACCAGAGAAATCTGTCAATGTAATGAAGTAAGATGGCATGCATGAACAAATATGTGCTAACAGACACTTTATCCATCACAATGATTATTTATCCATCACAAATGGCATGACACAGGGCTGTGTGCTTGCTCCAACCCTACTCATACTCTTCATACATATGCTTGAAGAGGCCCTCATCAACTCTGAGTAAGCTGTCTACATAATGATTAGAATCTATGCCGGAATCTTCAGTGCCAGAAGAGGTGTTGCTGATGACTAGGGGCTTTTGCATATAAAGAAGACCTCAAGTCCTTGAGATTTCCAATTGCACTGTTAAAGCCAGTGCCTCACCCTACTGACCAAAATTGCAGTTTACAGTCATGGTTTTGACCATGCTATAATATGGCAGAGTCATGGACAACTTATACCCATCACCAAAGGTGCATATGCAAAATTCTTTATGTTCAAGATAATTATGTTCATCTTCAAGATAAAGTCATTCCCAATAAATTTTGAGGTAAAGCTGGCTGTCCATTAGTCAAGAGATTGGTAAAGAAATGCCGGCTTCACTGGGTTAGTTAAGACTAAGCTATTACACTACACAAGTCTATTTTTTTTCCGGAGTCCAATATCCAATATAGCCACCATAGTTGATATCTTGAATTTGCATTCTTTGCAATAGCTCAAAAACATCACAAATCAACAACATTTTGTTGTGGATGTTGGAACTATGTAACCACACAAGCCTATAGATTTTTATTGTGGTGCGATATCCAACATGGCCACCATAGCTGCAATCTTGGATTTGCATTTTGCACATTACCTCAAAGATGCAATGATCGATCATCACCATTTTTAGTGCCCATCTTGAGACTGGGCTTTATAACGTGGTGCAAAGACTGATAGGTAAGTAATGCCTTAGAAATTCTTTTGTACCCTTCTCCTGACTAATACCTTCAAGTAAACTGTACAGATTATTGGTCAGATTAAAGGTGGAAAACATTCCTAGACATAAAGAAAGGCTCCAGCAGGAACCTCCAACTCATACAGAGGTCATGTGTGAGATGAACCAGTTGGTAGAATATTGTACGATACTCTAGATGTAGAATGGGACATGTTCTGGCACAGCTCTAATTACATCAACATGTTAAAGAAAGAACGTATTACTTCAAGTTAAGCCAAGGATGGATAAAACCATTCATGACATGTAACATCACTGCCTGTAACATGGGATTCACCACTGAAAACATTAACAAGTACAATGCCTCAACATTCACAGAATGGTGAAAGAATCAAAGAGGCACTACAGGAGGAAACTAGAACCCCAGCTATTAGTCCCGAACTAACATGACTCTCTGTGTTATCTGGGGTCAGTAATACAGTCAATACTAATAGTAATTAAACACAAAGCTGATAAAAATGTATTCTTATTTTCATTTCTTATTTATTTTGCTCCTTGCTTTGTGCAGTTGTTTCCATACTTCTTTGCATTAATGCTACATTTTGATAAGGAATATATCCTTGTCTGGGTTGGAGTGTGGATCTCAATAAGATAGGAAGGCTACATTCTTTTTGAACACTTCTATTTACCTTCATGTATACATATATCATTTTACATGAACTATTCTGTTTAGCAAGAGAAAAGGTATTTCAAATTCCTATTTCAACCAAAACTGATACCGAAAAACCGGGTTGCAGGCTGGAAACCGACCTGAGTGCACATGCATTAACAGGCATGCAGCCTGCCCTTCCCGTACTTTTAACTCTTTTTTCTTACTTTACCTTTTTTCTTGTAGTTATTGTTTTATGGTCCATAAGTAGATGCCCTCGCAAGATGTGGGTTAAGAGAGTTTTGTACTTTTTATCGCTGCGGAACTTTTATTTTCATTGAGAGTTGGGACCACAGCGCAGCAACTACATGACGCACGCTTTGTTTACTCCGGGGATCAGATGATCGCCCAGAAGCCGGCCGTTCTAGCAGACAGACCCATGGATTACTGGCTGAAATCTGGAGAAAAACACACCAGGGAAGCAGAGAAGTAGGCCAGAAGAAGAGAAAGAGGGAAGTGGCTAGACAGCGGAGGCTTACAGGGAGGAAAAGGTGTCTCTGCTATCTATAATAATGAAGAACATGAAGTCACTGGCGAATAAGATAGACGAGCTGCCAGAGCTAGCCCAGAGTCAGAGGAGTATAGCTTCATGTGCTTCATGGAGACATGGCTGCTGTGGGAAAGAAACAGTATATCTTAAATAAGTGCTTAAATTAGCATTAAAACAAGTAATCCAGCTTTATACGGCCTTAAATGCTTAGATAACAATGATGTGGCAATATTCAGTTAGTGCTGAGCAGCAATGAGTCAGCAGCTTCGAGGTCTAAAACAAAAACAGGAAGTTGAGCAGGAGAGCAGAAGGAGTGAGAAAGAATAGTTTAGACTGTAATGTGCTTGCACAATAAACACACTGAAGGCGAGAGTGAGAGTAAAAAAATAGTTTATTGAAATTTACAGATCAGCCAGCCTGTCCAAAGGAATTATGGGCACACCATCATCAGTGGTTGAAGAAGAAGCATCCTCATTAGCAGGAGAAGTGGGTGTATAATCATAGTCATAATCATGGGGATAATACTCCATGGGAGAGCTTGGGGAATAAGCCTCTGGGGATGGAGAGGAATACTCGTGAGATGGGTGTGGAAAAAAGGGAGAAACTGGAGGAGACGCTGGCCGTGGAGAAAAACACCAATAGCGCACCTGAGTAGACTGATCTTGGGTCTCAGACACGGTTTGAGTAGATTGATCTCGGGTGGTAACTGGAGAATGGAAGGGATAATAAGGGGACCTGAACCTGAATCTAGACTGGAACCAGGTGGTGGAGAGAAACTCCAGAAAATCCAAAAGAACAGGATTAGTACGGGCCAGATGGTAGTGGAGATGGTGGTGCTGACCAGACCTCCCTCTCTTGAAAATAGTGCGACGGGCTGACTGAGCTGAAAACAACAGAAAGAGAAAAGGATGTATGTCATGTGACTATTTAATCCAAAACATGTAATCTGCAGATATAGCTTAAATAATCAAGTACTGAAAGGCTCAAAAGCTAAGAACCCATGACATGCATCTAAATAGATGGTCAGTGTGAACATTGCTAACAATGCTAATTAAAATAATAAAACAGTAACATTATGAGATAGTATGCTTGTAGTTTGCTAGATAAAATCAGATAGCTTGTTAAATAAAATGAGAGAGAAAAATTAAAAGGTACTTACACATGCTGAATAAGTCAGAGAAAAGCAGCCCACGATACACTCCAGTTCACCGGTTCACACAGGAGCAAATTCAGAAATGATAAAGTAACACGGAAATTTATTTTTTTATAACTACTCCCTAAAACACCCGAAAATAAGGTGAAAATAAATAGGACAACGTCACACCAGGAAGTATGAGATCACATTAGGGGAGGAATAAAATCACATTACAACAGAAAGTATGACATCACATTGAGGGAAAATTGGGAAAATAAAGGGAAATAGAAAAATATGTAAAATAAGGTAGGCGGAGTCAAAATAGCCTAAAACCATGAATCTAAAGGGAAATTGCTGAGCCATATGTAAATTAAAAAGGGGATGGCATCTACAGACGCCAGAGAGTATAAAAGAAGGGGTTTTCTTAGGGAATTTTGCTGATTCTGAGCCTGATTCTGATGTGTTGTTGATGGGATTAGACCTCTGAGACCAGCTGCTCTCTCAGAATTGTTTTGTGATTAACTGCAACAGTGCTGTTGGACTAAGACCATATTATTTGCCTAGGGCAATTTTCCCATGTCAAATTAGTGGTATAGTGGAACAACAATGATTTGTATTAAAAATGATTGGCATTAAATTAATTTGGTGAAAATGGATTAAATTGTAAAATAATGATTTGTAATAAAGTATAGTTAAACTGTTAAACGATGATTTATGCATGGAAAAAAAAAACCAAAAATCTGCAAAGTAAAGTCATCACCCCCTGATGTAAACAGTCTGGTCTTTCTCTAAAGCTAAAAAAACAATGGTAGCAAACCTTAACACTGGAAGTCAATGGTATATATACTCGTTTTTTTTTACCCAGTTTTGTGTCTTTGAAATCCCATTCGGAGATCACACCTACATGTGATGAACAGCGATTATTTTCACTCTGACTGAATAACATGTTCCTAAACTTTTGTGTGAACTGCAAAGTAATTTGCTGTTTTGTCTACTTTGATTAAATAATACTGCTCGAGTTTGAATCTACGTCTCTTGGTGAATTGACCGGTGTCCGCCACCACAGTGGCTGTTTATGTTCCTCCTCCTCGAACATGTGACACTGTTCATGCTACCATAGCACAGTTACAGAATCAGCACCCGAGTACTTTCCCTGTGATCTCGGCTGACTTCAACCATGTCACCATGGACACTGCACTGAAAAACTTTGTGCAGTACGTGGACTATCCCATCAGAGAGGAGTGAACTTTAGGCCTGCTGTATGCAAATACTGAGGATGCCTACAGTTCCTCCCCCTCCCCCCACCCCCCACTGGGGAGATCAGAAAACAACTTAATTCATCTTTCTTTATGCCATGTGGCTGTTGTGAAGAGGCAGCCTCTGACTACAAGGACTGTTAAGAGATGGTCAGAGGAGGCCTTGGAGAAATTACAGGGCTCCTTTCAAGTGACAGTCTGGCCAGCACTCTGTGAGCCCCACAGTGAGGACATTGATGGGCTCACTAGAAGTATTTCACACTACAGAAATTTCTGCACGGCTACCATTGTCCCAGCACACAGTCTGTTGTTACCGAAATAACAAGCCATGTGTAACAAAAAATATCAAAGCCCTCCTTAACGACAAAAAGAGGGCATTCAGGGCTGGCAACAGAGAGGAGGTGAGAATGATCCAAAGTTTATGAGAGTCAAGATCAGAGAGGCTAAGAACAATTAAGAAAGCTGGAGTGGAAATTCCAATGTAACAACATGAGAAGTTTGGATTGCTATAAAGACCATCACTCGTTTCAAATAATCCAACAGCAGAAGTAATGAGGGTGGTAAGGATAGGGCCAACGAGCTGAATGTTTTATATATATATAAGAGAAGCTATTATATATAAAAGAAGATATATATATCTAATGTATATTATTGACTGTCTTTGTGTCTGTCATGTACCGAATACAGAAATAAGTTAACCTTTATGATTTTAGTGATCCTTATTCTGGAACTTGTTGGGCTACATGCACAGTCTCATTGGTCTTAAAATATATATGGATACATGTTATAGTGTGTGGAAATTTTAATTTGTGATATGTATCGGTATTAAATAAATTTAATCATTACTCCACCAAGTGTAATTAGAGACGTACAGCCCAGAACACTGGCAAAGCTAGCAAATTTATAACAATCTATATATTTAATAAGAATCATCATGGTAAAATAACAGATTTATACTTTTCTAGTAAGTAACACTAAATCCAAATTCCACCTATTTGGATATGTATAACTGGCTAGCCTTTCTATAATGTCATTTTAAATTAGAACAAATACAGAAAAAAATACAGAGTACGCACAGGTATAGAATAATGAAGATTATAGCAGAGAGTAAAGACTTTTGCAAAAAAGCTTCCTCACTTTGGAACAATCTTAATATTCATAATCTTAAACAGCTTTTCTGTAAGTAAAAAGTACAGATCATTTTGGCCTGTGCCTAATCTGGACAAACATCAACTGTCAGGGCTCCTCCACTACCCAAATATAACTTAAGAAAACAGAAATGTTTAGCATATGGATCAACAGTTCTGCAATATGTATTTACCATTCATGGAGCACTTTTTTTTCCAGAGGTAATCAAATGCAGGACTGAGTTCTTTAGCGTATTCCTCATCATACCAAACCAAGAGTTCCTGTCCTGGTTTAATGGGTTGAGAGCAACGATACAGAATTTCCCCTCTGTACTGAAATGCTGCAAGATTCTGTTCATCATCATTACGAGCACAATTCACATACCTAAAAGAATGAGGCAAAGTGGCAAAAAAAAAAGGAAAAATCAGATCTGCATTACAGATGTATAGGGGAAAAAGGCAAAATCCTGCCAACAAATTATTATATCTGTAAAATCAATAATAACAAAACAAAGATCAAATAACTTGTTTTCCTTACCTCATCCAATTTGCATTCACTTCTCTTCTAGCATCTATATATTCTTCACAATGCCTGCTCCTATAGATCTGTAGTAAAAAAAATATAGATTTATATTTTTCATTAAATCAATCTATGTTTTCAAATGAATTTTATTACTCAGGAACGAGAACAATTGCTCATACCAATACAATAGTATATTTACCATTTTGGTAATTACATACCATTATGAAAACAAACTTAAATTTAACTGAAAGACCTTATGTTGATGCAGATCAAGATTTCCACTAGTTGGAATCCCAGATAAGTCTCAAGACTACATTTTATCATAAAACCAATAAAAGAAATGACCCGGGAAACATGATGCCATGTATAACACAATTGGCCTCATTCATCAATATTTTAAGTTTTTTTGTGAATTTGTTCTTTAAAAAATACAGAACAAAAGTCTACATAGGATTTATAATGTTCTTAAACCTTAGATATATCTTCATCTTGGTAATTTGAAATACCAGTTGTTCTAATTAACACACACAAAGAAATAAAATATCTAAAACAAAGAAATGCACCTAAACTAATGTTTATTGTAAAGTTATAATACCACAAATGTAAGTAAGGCATAAATGAAAAAAATAAGTTTAATTAATTGTTGTCACAATTATGCACATGTGTGCAGTCTATTGTAACATGAAGAAAATCCTTTCTGACGGTATTCAGTATAGGGAAATTTATTACATTGTCTAATTAGAACATTTATACCCTTCATAGATGCTTGTGATATACCCATCCGGTCTCCAAGCTCCATCTAAAATGTCCCTGATCAAAAAGCAAAAGGAAGTTAGTACCTGAACATGTGGTGGTATGGGCTTGAAGTGTCAGAACTGGGCCCACAGTACAGATTTTTGTAGCTGAAACGGTCTTATAATATATTCGTTATTGCAAAAAAATCCAAGCGTATGAGCTGTAATTTAATCTAGTAAGAGTAAATATATCATTGTGCCAGTCTTGAAAGAACTGGTATATAGTCACCCTATCAGAATCCTATCAATTACTAAATAAATGATAGGTTATTTACAGCCTAATTTTTTAATCTGTATATATCTATCAATTACTAAAAAAAGGTCAAAGCTGAGAAATGTGTAAAGGACATTAGACACCGGATGCTTACCAAGTTCCACTTATTGAATTCTGATAAGACAGAATCGCTTGTGCTTGGACATTAGGCAGCTAGAAATAAGGTTTCTGATTATGTAGTATCTTTGGATGCTGTTTCAGTTTCATCATGTGCAGCAGTAAAGCACCTTAATGTGATTATTGCCCCCAGTGTTTCATCGGAAGCAGCACTGAGCTTCAAATCTATCATTATCTTAAAAATTTAACATTATCTTGTACTGTTTGAGATTATTTTAACTCAGTACCATGAGATGTATAGCTTTTTATAACTAATATTACACAGCAAGTATAGAATGGAGACTCTTGTGCATCATGAACGGGGAACAGTTATATTTCCTCTATTTGAGAAAAAAGTACCAATGATACAAGTCCGGTGTCAGCACAGGGAGAATCATAGACTTGTTCAGGGGCTCCTTCCCTTCACTATTGGAAGGGTCAATACATTCATTCATTCATCTTCTTCCGCTTGTTCCGGGGTCGGGTCGCAGGGGCAGCAGCCTAAGCAGTGACTAAGCAGCCTAAGCAGTGACTCTCAGATGTCCCTTTCCTCAGCCACTTTCTCCAGCTCTTCCGGGGGAATGCCAAGGCGTTCCCAGAGCAGCCGAGAGATGTAGTCCCTCCAGCGTGTCCTGGGTCCACCCCGAGTTCTCCTCCTGGTCGGACATGCCCGAAACACCACACCAGGGAGGCGTTCGGGAGGCATTCTAATCAGATGCCTGAGCCACCTCAACT
>JAOUQZ010045544.1:0-10287 GCA_028564935.1 Neosilurus hyrtlii | reverse complement strand
TATATATATATATATATATATATATATATATATATATATATATATAAAAACTTTGAATGAGTTCCAAAAGGTGCCGTAATGAGGTGCATTGGCTGTTGCTTAAAAATGTAAAAATAAACCATAAAAACCATGTTTTAGTTTTCATTGTTTATCCTCCTGTGTAGCATCAACTAAAATAATTATTCACATCACGTTCTGTAGATATTGTGCAATAGTACCTTTAACGCTCGGGGACTAATCAGTGACATCCACCTCACCTTAGGTGAATAGCTTATGAAGCCACTTGTTTACACTGTGTGAACTTCCAAAGTCTTCACACATTTACACAGCAGTAATGTAACTTTTGGCAGAAAGTCTGGATTCGTTTTTTATTAATTTATTTATTTTTAGATATTTCTTCTTTTGTTTGCTTGTTTATAGCTACAGCCTAATCTTTAGGGATCATATGATCAATACTGAAGTGAAAATATTGGTAATGCTACCAATAAACACGCAGCTACTCCTTTTAGTTAAATCTCATTTCAGGAAACCCATCACTTTAATTACCCCAATAAGGACACAATGTTAAGTATAAGGGCAGATAACTGTAATTCACATGCACATAGAGAGCATATTATGAAACAAACCCCAAGTCTCACTGTGCTGTGCCCCTATGTGAGGGTTGTTGATGTTTTAACAATGACAGACCTGAGAGGACATTGAGAGCTGTACTACGTGTTTAGCCCTGAACTGTATGAGCAGCATGGCTCTTTCTGCTCTGTCAGGCAGATATGGTTCGTTCTCTATAAATGTGAAAAATGACTGATGGAAGCAGCTGCAAGCTGAGCCAAGCAAAGCTCAAATTAAAATTATTTGACAATACCTTTGGGTACATTCCAAGAATGTTACAGCAAAGGCAGAAGAGGGTCATGGTCGCTTCTTGAAACATTGGGTTTGAGGTGAGAACACACCATGTATGGAACACTAACCCAACCAACCAACCACCCACACACATTCACACCTACATCTACACACACAGCTAGGCACAATGTAACATTTTTAGGTCAACCCAGTACAACCCACATGGGCACAGGGGGGAATGTACCAATCTCCCATTAAAGAGTAACCTGAGCTCAGGATGTAGCTAGGGACCCTGCACAGACCAGGAAAGGTGGCAACACTACTCACTGCATCACCACACATGTCTGACAGATGTATATGTTTCTTATTTGCAAGTCAGGTCAAAAGCACTGGAGATAGGGTGAAGGGGGTGGTGCTTCAAGGCACTGTTAAGTAATATCAGATTGTTCAAAACTCCTACGCAAATCCTTCCAAATTCGTATGTGAATGTTTTAATAGGGAGTAAATTATATAATTGAATGATACATCGTACTAAAACCCACTAATGTTAAATTATGGAGCTCCTACGCAAAATGCCTGAACCATGGCAGGTCTAGTAATAGAATATAATCAGAGTAAATGTCACTGAATATCACGGCAGTGTAAAATTGTGTGTAGATGATTAAATCGTTGTAGCACACAAGTGAAATTTTAGCACCTAATTAACACGACTACCTGACATTATCATGTTAAACAAGCGAATCAACAAACTTATGAGGAAAATTTAATGCATACATTTATAATGCTACTAAAGGTAGTAGGCCTGCAAAGACCTGTTCTAACATGATACTGCTCCAATTTAAACTTATGACATTTTGTACTATTTCAGATGAAAAACTTACAAACCACTATAATAGTAAATAATATTTTCTTAAAAATCTTCATTACTAGCTTGGTTCAGTCTCCAAAAATGATCCACACTAAGAGCTACAAGCGTGTAGGCCTTAGCATTTAACAATAAAAAAAAGCAAAGAATAGCACAGTAACAGAATTGCATAAACAATTCAGACTATTCATTTGCACAGGAAAACCGGGTAGAGAAAACAATATTAAAAAAATAAACAGGTTTATGCTGCAGATTATGTGAAATTTGCATATTACCTGCTCAGATTAAGTAAATGCATTATTAAAGGATGCCGTTGAAAGGAACAACTCATTCTAAACTGGCCAACAATAGCATATACAGTGCCTTTCAAAAGTATTCACCCCCCTTGGCTTTTTACCAATTAGGTTACATTATAACCTGTAATTTAAATGTTTTTAAATCTGAATTTTGTGTGATGGATCTGCACAAAATAGTCTAAGTTGGTGAAGTGAAATGAGAAAAAAATATACATGAAAAAAATATGTTATATTTTTTAGATTTAATAAAAATCTAAAAATTGCCGTGTGCATATGTATTCACCCCCTTTGCTATGAAGCCCCTCAAAAGTTCTGGTGCAACCAATTACCTTCAGAAGTCGCATAATTAGTGAAAGTCCACCTGTGTGCAGTCTAAGTGTGACATGATGTGTCAGTATAAACACACCATTTCTGAAAGGCCCCAAAGGCTGCAACACTAGTAAGCAAGAGGCATCACATCATGAAGACCAAGGAGCTCTCCAAACAAATCAGGGACAAAGTTGTTCAGAAGTACTAATCAGGGTTGGGTTATAAAAAAAATATCCATATCTTTTTGGAGCACCATCAAATCCCTCATCTTCAAATGGAAAGAACATGGTACCACAACAAACCTGCCAAGAGAGGGCCGCCCACCAAAACTCACAGACTGGGCAAAGAGGGCATTAATCAGAGAGGCAGCACAGAGACCAAAAGTAACCCTGAAGGAGCTGCAGAGTTCCACAGCAGAGACTGGTGTATCTGTGCATGGGACCACAATAAGCTGTACATTCTATAGAGTTGGGCTTTATGGAAGAGCGGCCAAAAAAAAGCCATTACTTAGTGTAAAAAATAAGAAGCCACGTTTTGAGTTTGCCAAAAGGCATGTTGGCAACTCCCCAAATGTATGAAGGAAGGTGCTCTGGCCAGATGAGACTAAAATTTAACTTTTCAGCCACCAAGGAAAACATTGTCTGGTGCAAACCCAACACATCCCTTCACCCCAAGAACACCATCCCCACAGTAAAACAGGGTGGTGGCAGCATCATGTTGTGGGGATGTTTTTCCGCAGCAGGGACTGGGAGACTGATCAGGGAATAATGGATGGTGCAAAATACAGGAATATTCTTGAGCAAAAGCTGTTTCAGTCTACCTGTGATTTGAGACTGGGATGTATGTTCACCTTCCAGCAGGGCAATGACCCGAAGCATACAGCTAAAGCAACACTCGAGTGGTTTAAGGGGAAACATTTAAACGTGTTGGAATAACCTAGTCAAAACCCAGACCTCAATCCAATTGTGAATCTATGGTCAGACTTGAAGATTGCTGTTCATAAGTGGAAACCATCCAACATGAAGGAGCTGGAGCAGTTTTGCCTTGAGGAATGGGCACAAATCCCAGTGGCAAGATGAGCCAATGCTAATAGAGACTTATCCAAAGTGACTTGCAGCTGTAATTGCAGCAAAAGTTTGCTCTGCAAAGTGCTGACTTTAGGGGATGAATAGTTATGCACGCTGAAGTTTTCTGTTATTTTGTCCTATTTGTTGCTTGCTTCACAATAAAAAAAATAATATCTTCAAAGTTGTAGGCATGTTCTGTAAATGAAATGATGCGAACACTCAATCTTCACACAATCCATTTTAATTCCAGATGTGAGGCAACACAACATGAAAAATGCCAAGGGGGTGAATACTTTTGCAAGGCACTGTAGGCTCCCTGGGATTCAAACATACAGCCTTAAGGCAAAATTATACAGGACATGTGATTACATGTACACATGCAGATATAACCCATGTGAGAAGATATGGAAGATTGATACACAAAACAGACTTTCTGGTGGGTTTATAGGTGGATCAGCCCCATGGCCCCCAGTCCCTATGTTCCCTGGTCATGATTAAATTAATGGATATTTAAAGTAACAATTAATATTTGTGATTTTACATTTTCAATGTTAATAGGGTTAGGCTTATGATTATGGTTTGGGAACATAGGAAGTGGGGAACATGGGTAGTGGGGAGCATAGGCACTAGGGAACACAGACATGGACCTGTTTATAGACTGCTTCAAGTGACATGTATGACTTGTATACTGTGACATTATTCACATTATGTATTACATTTTAGGAGACACAGTGACAAAGGTTAGCACATCCACTTGATGACCCATGGTGTAAGTGTGAATGGCTGCGTGTGTTGCTGTGCGATAGTCTGGCAAGCTGTTCAGTGGGTACCTTGTCTTCGACTTACACCGGCCTCCCCACGACCTTAGTAGGATTAAGTGGTTTGGCAAATCCTACTACATAACATTTTAGACATGTACAGGATTCAAATGAGTCACTGACCTGACTCATTGCTTTTAAGGCTTAATGGGCAACTTCATATAATACTGTAGTATATTATTCGCAGTGATTGTAAAGTAACCGTCAAAACTTTGGACTGTTTGGTGTGTCCAAACATTTGCATGGAGTTCTATACACTGGGTGTCAAGGTCAGGTGTACACATATTTTGTCGGTATATAAAGTGCAGTTATTTGTTTGTTTTTGCAGAACTAAAAATTAAAAGGATGGATTAACCCAGTATTAAGCTAATGCCGCAATTTTATCTGACTTTTTTTTAATGAGGGGTTGGGGTACAATCACCTGCCAATGAGTAATCACATTGAGAAGTGGAAGAGTGGATGACTTTGTATAATTAAACTAATGGCCTAACAGTTGGAAAAGGGTGGGGCTTGAACCCCCGACCTTCGGATCAGTAAGCCAGCACCCTACCACCGGGGCAGCACTGTTTTTTTTAGTCCACCTACAAACACCTTTACTCTGAATATTTTAGACCTTCATAGACATCCATGGTATGACTTTAGAGTGCGCCAGGGACTTGAGTCCACTAGAATAGCAACATTTTTTTTCAGTGTACTCATGTAATGAAGAGCAGAAACACGCTTTAGGGCATGTTGCTAGAAATGTCACACACTGCAGGGGTTTGCTGGTGCATGCTGTGCAGTGCCACAGGATGTCTGTGAGTAATGAGTGTCCTGCTATTCTTGGTATTAGCAGTCACATCATCAGTGGACATGAGACATGCAGCTTCAGCAAAATTTAACAGTGAAATTCAGGCTACAGATTCTGATGGTTGAAAAAAAAATGTACTTAATTTAAAAATTGACTGCAAATAAATGTAAAAAATTATTAGAATAACAAGCATGCGTGTACACTCAGGGCATTTTAACAGTCAGCACTGTATATATCACTGTCTGTATAATATACTAAGCAATTATTGAATAAGGTGAAGTATAACCTATATTCAGAACGAGAGGGTTTTATCTGCTAAAGCAACAGGAGTGAGTGGTGAGTGAGTTGTCAGTCCAGTATGGCCTAAGGAAGACATCCGAAGGAAGGTACATTGTAAGCGATTTGAATTAGCCAGATGTGTCACTAGATATTCCTGATTCAAGCTGGACAAATTCCACATAGATATGTAACCAAACATGGGATTAAAGTTTTTCATGATGATATTATACCCCCCATAACGACCAAACATGACTTTAAGGGCTTGTTTAACATGCCTCTAGTCTTGAGAGCTGGCAGCCATTTTCTTGCTAAATTTCCCATGGGGGAGCAGCAGAGGAGGAACATAGATAGGCCACACCCTAATGACAGCGGTGTTGGTGGTGAAACTTTCTGCCACTTGGTCTACTCACTCAGATACGTTTACTCAACACTGTAGCGAGTGGTTCACTTAAATAAAAAATTAAAAAATTGAAAAAAACATTTCTTCACCTGACACTATGTGCTGTTTTTCTCTGTCCTTGAAACCTTTGTGGCATTTAAAACCATTAGTAAGGTGAAAAGTTCAGCCATTCATAGTATCTGATGCCATTCCCAGGAGTGGACATCTTCCACACTTGGTTATAATTTAAATTATGTTCTATTAGTATTATAATGTAATATAAGTGTTGTTACGTATTCTTAATACATCATATTTTATACTCTGTGCAACTATGGATAAGTCATTCACTCGTGTCTAGGCAGTTGTTCTGGGGTCTCTCACTAGTTGTTTTTTTTTTTTTTTTTTTTAGAATCTTTGAAATACTTTTGCTGCTAGACTTTTTCTGTACTGTGTGGCTCCCTGATTTTTTTGATAATAAAACTCACTTGAAAACACTGTAATAACTTTGTATAGCCTTCTCCTGTTTTGTGAGCATCAACAATTCTTAACTGTTTTTTGGCGTGATACTTTCTCATGGGACAGCTCACACCCTTACTGAAGGTTTTATACTTGTGTGTACACTGGGAGATGACCCTCAGTTTTAACTTCATTTTATGAGCTTTGTGCATTATAAAGTTAAAGCACATCATTACACAATAGTGGAAACATTGCACTATAGCTGAACAAAAGGTCAGTTCTTAAGAGGTTAATCATTTTGACATTGGCAAGTTTTGGTTTTTGGGAAATAACTGTTTCTGTACGCAAAGTAAAATAACGAAAGCATCCGAAATTACTTATCTGTACAGGTGAAACTCGAAAAATTGGAATATCATGCAAAAGTTCATTTATTTCAGTAATTCAACTTAAAAGGTAAAACTAATATATTATACAGACTCATTACATGTAAAGTGAAATATTTTAATCCTTTATTTGGTTATAATTTTGATGATTAAGGCTAACAGCTTTGCTTACAGCAAAACCCCAAATCCTAAATATCAGAAAATTAGAACATTACATGAAATCAATAAAAAAAAAAATTCAAATACAGAAATGTCAGCCCTCTGAAAAGTATAACCATGCATATGTACTCTGTACTTGGTTTGGGCCCCGTTTGCATGAATTACTGCCTCAGTGCGGCGTGGCATGGATGCTTTCAGCCTGTGGCACTGCTGAGGTGTTATGGGAAACCAGAATGCCTCAATAGCAGCCTTCTGCTCTTCTGCATTGTTTGGTCTCATGTCTCTCATCTTTCTCCTGGCAATGTCCCATAGAAGGGGTTCAGGTCAGGTGGGTTTGCTGGCCAATCCAGCACAGTAATCCCACGGTCATTGAACCAGGTTTTGGTACTTTTGGCAGTGTGGGCAGGTTCCAAGTCCTGCTGAAAATGAAGTCAGCATCTCCATAAAGCTTGTTTGATGTAGGAAGCATGAAGTGCTCTAAAATGTCCTGGTAGGCTGCGTTGACTCTGGACGCAATAAATCACAGTGGACCAACACCAGCAGATGACATGGCTCCCCAAATCAACACAAACTGTGGAAACTTCACACTGGACTTCAAGCATCTTGGATTGTGTGCATCCCCATTCATCCTCCAGACTCTGGGACCTTGGTTTCCAAATGAGATGCAAAATTTGCTCTTATCAGAAAAGAGGACTTTAGACCACTGAGCAACAGACCAGTTCTTTTTTTCCTTTAGCCCAGGTAAGACGCTTCTGACGTTGGTTGATGTTCAGGAGCCGGCTTGACAAGAGGAATACGACATTTAAAGCTCATGTCCAAAAGCTCCCCCACACTTTTAAATGGCATTTTCCTGACAATCCTCTCCAAGGCTGCGCTCATCCCTGCTACTTGTGCACCTTTTTCTTCCACTTAACTCTCTATTAATATGCTTTGATACAGCCCTTTGAGAACATATAACTTCTTTTGCAGTTACCTTTTGAGGTTTTTCCTCCTTGTAGAGGGTGTCAGTGATGGTTTTCTGCACAACTATCAGGTCAGCAGTCTTCCCCATGATTGTGAATTCTACTGAACCAGACTGAGCGACCATTTAAAGGCTCAGGAAACCTTTGCATTTGTTTTGGATTAATTAGCTGATTAGAGTGTCACTTTGAGCATACAATACTGAACCTTTTCAGAATATTCAGAGATTTTGGATTTGGGGTTTTCATAAGCTGCAAGCCTTAATCATCAAAATTATAATAAATAAAGGCTTGAAATATTTCACTTTGCATATAATGAGTCTACATAATATATTACTTTCACCTTTATTTTATATATACATATATTTATATATACATTTTGGCTTCCATCTTATATTATTTGCATGTTTTCAAAAATACTCTCTAGAGACAGACGACCTGAAAACCCAGTGCTAAGAAATGCAATTTCAACGGTGCTTTAAAATGTGTTATCTATTAGTATGGACATTGCCCAAGACAGCGTTTAATATTTCCATGGCATTTACTGTATGACCTCTAGAAAAATTTCCCCAGATGTTTTCACATATTTAGTGTTTAGAGAGCTTGAATTAATCACTGGTGTGTTTTCCTCTCATTGTGCATTTCTTTTAGCCATCTGAGAACACAACAATCACACATGGATATGGACAAAACAAAGCATGCAGTCCAAGTAAAGCTGAGAAAGATTTCTACATCGTATGTCCCTCAGTCCATCCCTCTGGCGTACATGTAAACAAGGGAACCCATGTTACTTTATGAACATTTCATCATTATCAGGCAGCAGTCATACTAAAAATAATTAAAATACTTAAAAATAGTTATTCTGATGCTCTTTACACTAGTCTTCCTCACTTTTACACATTTTGATCAAGAAAATGCAAACAAAATGCACATGCATGGTCTGGAGCGTAGCATCAGGCCCAACGTAAGTACGTATACCTCATACTATTTTGAAACAGGAAGGAAAAATATTTATTTAAGAACCGAGACATGGACGCTTAATACAAATATGAAAACATAATAAAATGTGAACATTTCTAAGGAAAAATGTATGAAAATTTTAGTAATATAAAGAACAGGAGGCGTCTAATTGTCAGGTCACGTGATGTGACGTCATTAATGACATGAAATAAATAAACGACTAAAGATATTTTTGTGTTATTGAATTGTTCTCTAAAGCCACGGTTTCCTAATGGTGTACTTTACATGTCGAGAATAAGACTGCGGGTTTGGTTACCTAATTTTTATTCCCTTCTATAAACAAGTTATTAAAATAAATTAATCTTGATATACGTACTGTAGGCTATGTGTATGGGGTTTGAAAGTTTCCAAAAACTCATAAAAAAGGAGCTCTGCTTTTAGACAGTGCCTAAATCTCTATATTATGATATAATTTCAAATCCCTTGTAAATACATCAGTATAAAACTATTGGTTTAATATTAGAGTAGTGTTACCTATTTATATGGTTTAACCATTTGTTGACCTCTTGCCACAGCATCATGAAAAGCATGTAAACATTACAACAGTGATCAGATCAAATATTATATAATTCATGAAGAAAATGTATCTAAACCGTGCAAATGGTGCTGGTAGTAGGTGGTAGACATTAGCTTGATTTATTTTGACCCATCTCTGACTTATGTGACAATTTGAAATGGAGAGGTAGGACCATGGAGTCTGTACACCAGAGTTTTTTTTTCCCCTCAGTGTTATTTGTCGTGTCTCATTTTACATTCTTCAGCACTTACACGCGCTATTTTGAGTGCATACGAGTACCCGCATGGTGTACTCAGAACAGTCAACATATCGGGTATGCAAAGATGCACAATTCTCTTCCTCAACGGTCGCTACGATGGCAACAGTACAAAAGAGGAGGAACCACCAACACAAGCAAGGAGGTAGGCGGTGGGAGAGGTGAGCGATAAAAGCTGGCAGATTTCACCTACAATTTGCGGCAATAACACCCAGTCAAAAATCAGATACTATGCAGGTAAGTACACAGTGTGTGCAGTGTACAATATGGAAGACATAACATTGGTGCACTGGCGAAAAAAAAAAATGTAGCTAGGTAACATCACTCATCCTTTCTTTCCAGAATCACATAGGCTGAAAGTGAATCACTGGTGACGGAACTATAATATGGCAGTGGCTTTTAAAGCAGAAATTAGGTGTTTATGCTTACAATTTAATAGGTTTTTGTGAAAATAAATTTGCTCATCTCTTGAGAAGTTAGTAATAGAATTTCTCCAAGTTAAACACAATGATGGTAAAACCTTAAAAGTGGACACAACTCAGCAAATATTCTACTGTCACTATTTTAAAATGTCAGCAAATATTATACTGTCATGCATAACCTCTGAAAACTCTTACTACATTCATATAAAGTGTATTTTTCCAGCAGTATTACCTCCCTGTTCTAGTAGTCAAAAAACTGTTTGAACACAATGTGGAAGTAGAAAGGTTCTATACACGTAGCTCGCACACGCACACACATATATACATACATACATGCATATATATATATATATATATATATACACACACATATACATATACATACACATATATACATATATACACACACACACACACACACACACACATATATATATATATATATATATATATATATATATATATATATATA
>JAOUQZ010045543.1:0-10288 GCA_028564935.1 Neosilurus hyrtlii | reverse complement strand
ACACACACACACACACACACACACACACACACACACACACACACACACACACACACACAGTCTGGTTTCCATAATTTAAAGGCAATACATAAACTTACATTCACTTCCTGGAGATGTACCCTAGTCCTAACCTTGCTCTTAACCCTAACTTACATTATGTCCCCATAAGGGAGACAAGTCTCCATAATGTGACTGTATAAACAGATTTAGGTTCCCACACTGTGATGATCACACACTCACACACACACACACACACACACACACACACACACACACACACACACACACACACACACCCCTTGTAATCCATTTGTTTTTTCTAACTTTGGTTTGGATGTAAGCTGGCAGGCTGGGAGTGCGAGACTGGGAGGTTAGTTCCACCACACACACTGTTTGATCTACGCACTTTAGAGTTCATTAAACCATGTGTGTGGAATGCATGAGACAGAGACACTCTCACACTATCATTACTTAAATGAGTGCTTTATTTCATTTTTTATTATTATTATTATTTTTTAAATGTGTATTAACTTTGAGATTTTTTTTGTCCTGTATGACTCTGTGTCTTTTACCAGGACCTATCTCCTGATCTCAATCTGAGGAATGTTCTGTACCCACTCCCAAAGCATCTGAGCACTAGAGAAAGAGAGAGAGAGAGAGACAGACAGACAGACAGAGAGAGAGAGACAGAGAAAGAGAGAGAGAACAGTTTAGCCCAATTTAGTGGTTTTTGTTTTTTTTCCTGTACTGATTCCTCGAAATCTGTTACTGTGCATCCCACATTGAGATCACACACGTCTTCTCATCTCTGACGTCAAAAAGGTTGACAAAGACTTAAAGTAGAAAACAGGCTGAAATGGCTTCTCATGTAAACATTGACTAATTGCTTTTAACATCTCTTTTTAGGTTCTCTTAAAAGTCCTATACCAAGACAGTAAACATGATAAGGTACAAAGTGACTGCTGTGGGTCAAGTGATTTAACACAGACACCGCATAAACATTGGATAAACAAGCAGATCTTTTGGATTTGTTTCCCTTATTTTGTTTATTGATTTACTATGTACTAGCCACATGCTCAGGAAGGCCTTAAGTTGAAAAAGTGTCATTTGATCTCTAGCCAATGTTTAAATTGAATCCTTTATCCAAACCTCTCTGAAGTCAGTGGAGTATGAAGTTTCCATCCACCTGTTTTCATTCAAAGTCTTAATTTTTACATTCAGCTGAAAATGTCACAATGGTAGCACAGCCAACACAAACACACACACACACACACACACACACACACACACACACACACACACACACACACACACACAGCAAACTTCTTAAACTTGAATATGAGTTTGATAAGCTATTAATAGTGATATAGCATATTGATATTTACTCTAAGAATAAATCATGATAGTACACTGCTTATGGCTAGAAGAAATAACATCCCTACTGAAATGCACTATATCATGCATATATCATCCTATATTGGTATTTTCTGCTGGTATATTTATCTTATTTTTTTTGAAGCTCTCATCTTTTTGGTTTATGCATTTTCAGAGATTTTATTATTAATTGTTGCACAAGCACAGCTGCACATCTGTAGAAACTCTGCCACCCATTTCTGCTGCCTTTGGGCTTAAGTAATTGGTCTGAAATCGTTCCAAGTGGTTTAGACATGTCTGTTCAGGTCAGATGCTCACAGTAGACAGAGCAGCAGGTCAGAAGAAGAAGTCGAAACATTTAAATGTCGCATCTACATTACAGCATAGTGGAATTCTTTCCTCTGCAAATCCCAGCTTGCCATGAAGTCGAGGTCAGAGCATAGGGTCAGCCATGTTACAGAGACCCTGGAGCTAACAGGGTTAAAGGCCTTGCTCAAGGACTTAATAGTGGCAGCTTGAACTCCTGACCTTCTGATCAGTAGCCCAGAGCCTTAACCATGATGCCACCATTACCTCTACTACATCATTTACTCAATTTAATCTGGACAGGAAATAAGAAATGTATGTCTTGAAGGAGGTAGCAAGTAGGAGTTATGGTGGGGAGGAAGTCTTTTCAATGAAATGGTTGTAGTCTTCTATTCTCAATCAAAGGGGGCAGTGCGAGCATGTGGGAGGTGGTCCACTCTCCATGCCAGTTGGTGGCACCAGTTCCTACTTTGCCAGCGATCCTCTATGAAGTAGAAAGACTAACGTGCCAATGGTGGGGGAGGAAGTGTTGTAAACATTGCGTGAAAAAAAATCTTAGCATTTATTTTGTTAAAAACATTTGAAGTTTTAGAGGATTCACAATGAATGGACTTTGGAGTCCTGTAGAGTAGCTTTTCACGGATTTTGAGTGGCAGTTGTCGTTATTATATAAGTAAATATAAATAGCATCCACTTTAATGTCTTCTTGGACCGCTTTTAGCCTTAATTACAGCATGTAATCAGCATAGTATTATTGTCCTACAAAATATTAGATTGCGAGACCTATTTTTTGGCTGAACCAATGGGCAAATTTTTCCTAAATGAAGAGAGTTTTGGGGAAGAAGACGTGCTGGTGTTCTGGCAATTTGTGGTACCTTGTCGAAAAATGTTACCATAGCACTAATCAATAGCAAAGAATTAATTCAGTCTCAGCCCTAGCACTATACCTAACCCTAAACATCTTTAAGAATTAAAGCTTAAACTTACCCCTAAAATCTTAACCTCAAACTCAATTTCCATTTGGAAGTTAGTATGTGGTGATGGGGAAAAGCATTTTCTGAATAAAAATGTTCTTAATATTTTGTTAATGGATCCATGTGACTTGCCACAGTTTGAACCCCGTCCATATTCTTGGATTTATATTGCTCATGATGGGGATTTGGCCAAGCCTTGTCTTGAGTGGCAGCCCAACATGAGGTCTAATTTACGACTAATGATGGGTATGTGGGTCTTCCACAAAACCAGCAGTACACATGTGTATAGGAGGACTTTGTGTGCTGTAGAATAGCAATTTGCTTTCACTGTAACTAAGGGGCTCAAACAAAGCCCCTGTGCAAAAAGACAGGTCCATCAACATGTGGTTTACGCGGTTGAGGTGGAAGAATTCCAGTAACCTGCACAGAGCTCCGATTTCAAACTCTGCTGAACCTTTAGGATGAATTGATCCCCAATTCTCACTAATGTTCTTCAAGCTGATTGAACTCAAATTCCTACAGCAACATTTCAAAATCCAGCAGAAAACCTTCTCTTTATTATAACACTGCGGATGGGATGTTCTGAAAGCAAATGTGGGTTTGAGGATCAGGTGGGCCTCAAAGTTTTGACCATATAGAGTGTATGTGATAAAGGTTTGGATTTTAATGTTTGAATATCTCTAACTCCAATTCTAAAAAAAAAAAAGTTGGGATGCTGTTTGGATTGAGGCTACCAAAGGTTGGAGAAGTAAGTGGTAATAAAAAGAAACAGTTGAGTTGGCGAAACGTTTTGCGGCTAATTTGACATGATTGGGTGTAAAACAAGCATCTTAGAGAGGCAATGTTTCTCAGAAGCAAAAATGCTTTTTTGGTGTGTCCAATTATGGTATTTACCTGTTGCTAATAAAAAAAATTAACTGCAAAATGTTTGTACAGCTGTTTCCTTGTTTAGAAATGGACAAATTTCTGCTAGCTTACCTATTTTCTTAATGTTTCATCACTCACTACTAGGTCTCCTTGTTGGATTTCTTTCCTTCAGCTTGATGAATAGGTCTAGTAACAGAACGGAAACGTGTTGCTAGTACCTTGTGGTTTAGAGATGCCATCCGTATCTGTGCTTAGAGCAGAGGCTGAGCGGGCTGCTTGTGAGAATGGCTGGTTTTGACGAGACACTCGGGTACATTCTTGATGGAGGTGATAGCGGCACTGTTGTCTTTTGCTGAATCAAGCTTAGAGAGGAAAGGTGTGGGTCGCTGGTTTGGGGGTCAGGCTGTCAGGTGGTGCCAATTTATTAGATATTTTATAGATTTAAAGACACAATTGTTCAGATTGACGCTGGTCCCAGTAGAAGTGTCAGTGGAAGAACTATAATTTGGCAATAAAATGTCAGATCAAAATAAACTGATTGAATATGACTTGAAATAAATGCATGATACTATAATCTATTACTGATTTTCAGTCTTCCATGTACATTCTGATTGAATGATTGACACTGTGGCATCCCAGAACCATGATCTTATGATCTTATTTATTGTATTTGACTAGAGAGGAAGAAGGATAACAGACCATTTGACGTAATGTATGAATGACAGAAGTGGTGTTTAGCCTTGATCTAGATGTCTGTATCTGCGCGTGGAGAGACAGCACTGTTCCGACACAGCTGCAGGAACAGACAAGACATCTCTCTTAAAGACAGAATCAGATGGGATATCTGTTTTCTTATCTCTCTTTCAGTCTCTCTCTCTCTCTCTGTCTCTCTGTCTCTCTGTCTCTACACTCCTCTTGAGCCATGTTTCCAGTGAACTTGCTTAAAGCGAAATTTGAAATTATGAAATAAATAAGAAGTAATGGAAACATGTAAATTTAAAAAAACAAATATCTGTAAAAACCTTCTAAAGGATTGCTTTTTTTTTTTAAAGAGTGCTCTCTACAAGGGCACACATACACAGGAAGCGTAAACCGACCGTTTAAAATCTGTGAAAGTCAGTGATATTAGCTATATATATATTCAATCATTCATTCATTTTCTGAACAGATTAATCCTAATTAGGGTTGCGGGGTCAGGGCAGAGTACACCCTGGACAGCTTGCCAGGCCATCGCAGGTCATACGCACACACACACACACACACACACACACACACACACACACACACACACACACACACACACATACATATATATATGTATGTGGATACCAGTGAACTAGCCAGAACCTGCTCATAGTTTCAGTCGGAAATATTTGGAAGCAGGAAACATATTAGAGGGTTATCTAAGTTATTCTATTGTGTCTTGAAGTGATTCTCTCATCGCTTCTTGTTTGTATGCACCTTAAGAGCAAAAAGAATATGAGGTAATGTAGGATAATGCATACATATATTGTGTAAAGCTGCAGTGGCAACCCGGCTTCTGTCTTTTGTGATCTATTCTTAATTGAGGTTTATTTTCTTTAAGTAAGACATTAAGTATATGTTGCTGTTATTTTTAGTGCTATCTAATTCATTAATTTTCTTAGCCACTTAATTAGGGTTGCGGGGAGGCTGATGCCGATCTCAGCTGACTTTGGGCAAAGGTGGGGTAAACCCTGAACAGGATATCTAATTCCTAACTTAAAATTGTTATGATTATTATGAGTGCTTTTTGCATGCAGCTCATCAGGCGTTCATAAACACAAGGAAATTTGCTGTACCCTGTTTGTAAAACTGTGAACCAAATAAATAATAAGCGGCGTGTAGAATAACGTCATTTTTCATTTCCCGCTTAGGCCACTTATGTCCTAATTTTGCGTGCTGTTATTGACTAGCGTGCACCTGGGGTTGAGGGGGTTGGGGGTTTCTAAATTAGTTTTAGAATGTACATAATCCTTAGGAGATGATGGTTTCATACAGTGTGTTGTACACTCTAAAACTAGTTCTGAACTGAACTCCCGAACCACATGCACACTAGCCACCGACATTAGGACATAAGCGGCCTCCAAGTAGGAAGTGGGAAATGAAAGATGGCGTTATTCTATGAGCCGCTTACCTGGGTCATGTGAGTTCCGACTGGTTTTGTGCTGGAGGGGCACATATAAGTTGGGCCATGCCCTGATTTCAGATGCCCTGTGGCGATGAGACATTACTGCTGCGCAGGAAGAGCAACATGTGACAATACATCCCACTGCCAAGCAGGGTTTTACGCACACATTCTAATATCTGTTTTCTGTTGTCTGGATGTCTAGGCTGCTTTAAGTCCAGGTAGTAATTATTCATTCCAGTAGTGATGTGTAGCTTGCTGCTTCTAAATCTTACAGCAGAAGGAGGGACTACATGATGTATACTATTATAACCATCAATAGAGTAATGTGTGATCAGATAGCAAAGAAATAGAATGTAGTGAATATTTTAACCTACTGTAAGTTTGTTTAATAAGAGATTTTGGGATGTGTTGGCCTTCAGTTATGTTTCCTTTCTGAATAATTCAGTCTGTCTTTAGTTACATCATGCTGTAATCACATCCTCGTCAGACAAATCAGAATGGTGTTCATGTTTATTCTGTTGCTGTGTTGTCTTTCTGTAGCCATTTCATATTGCTGCCTTTCTTTCACTCTCCAGTTTGCTAAATTCCTCCCAGTCCTGTAATCTGTTTATAACTTGTTGCCCTTTATTTCCTCAAGTATTCTTTCTTTCTTTCTTTTTTGTTTGTTTGTTTCTTTCTTTCTTTCTTGTCATTACTTGGTGGATAGTTTGCATGCTATCATTTTCCATTAGAGTACCTTTTTTTAACACCTTTGTCCATTTATTATATTCATATTTCAATAAAACAGTCAGCTGAACCAAAAGCCAAACCTGAGTAGCATTAAAGTCACCATAAAAAGTCTGTACAATCATATGGGTTAATGTCACATTGGTTCTTCCAAATTGTTTTGTTATTTTCTTTCCCTGCCCTTTTTTTATATTTATTTCCAGCTTCTGTTTCTGTTATCATTGTGCCAATCCCCCTTTTCCACAGCAAAGCAGATAAATGTCTCTTCTGCTACATGAAAACACTGGATATAGACCATTTCTGTCCTGTCTCATATGCTGTATCTTCATTGTGGCAGAATGTGATTTAAAATAATTATATATACTTTCAGAAACTTAATGAAAGTAAGCACTGCGTCATTTTTAATCTACTCTGAAGTCTTTTATGATCCTCTGCAGCTTCACCTTAAAGGAAAAGAAAATGCATGGTTTAGTGCATACTGAAGGAAATATCACCGTTTCAGCGTCCCAAAACAGAGAACCACATATTTTTCAATTGTTTCGAAAAAGGTGTTTTATTATTGAGTAAATGTTCCTTTTCAGCAATTAAGTAAATTATGAAGCACTACATATGGTGGCCTTGACACACCATGTTGTTAATCTATTGAATGTTATGTGAGTTAAAAGATTGGAAAATAAATTTTTGGTTTGTTTTTGTTTTGTTCTTTGGTTTCGAAAGCTGAAACATTGATCCTTCCTTCAGTATGCACGAAACCATGCATTTTCTTTTACTTAAAAATTTATGGCAAATAGCAGATGTCCAACTGAGTGTCCTTCATGTTGACCCTTTTTCTCACAGTAGTTTGGAATCTGAGGTATTCCTGTGCCAAGTCTCCTTTTGTCCTGAATCAACAAATACATTTGCAGACATGTGGCTTAAAAAAAAACAAAAGCCATGACCGTATATTATCAGTGATGTTCGGAAAAATATCAAGAGGACATAAATCTCTCTTTATATTTATCTCAGTCTAATGTATATTTTGGTTAAATACCAACTCTCTACCCATGTTTTTTCTGTATGCTTAATTATACATTTAATTAAACAGCATAAATAAGTACCTGAAGGAAATAACTAAGTGTTCATAAGGGGTCTCTGAGAAACTTTGTTTAATCTGAGCATTGCTGTGTGTGCCCTCTTTTAAATGCAGTAAGTGCAGGATTGACCTGCAGGTTTCAACATGCATAGCAGACAAAATCTGATCTGTAGCTCACAACATAGTCATACCCTGTAAAGGCTGATCCACAGTCAGCTCTCATTCAGAATTACAATCTTTCTCAACAACAGGAAGTAATCTACACCTATGCCACTCCAGTGTCTCATGGCACTGCCCTCATGTGGCTAAGTGTAGTTACTGTATATGAAAATATGTTGTTCCTTCAGCCTGAGGTCCACAGCAGATTTTCTTTTTGAGCCTGAGTGTGTTAATCACTAGTCTACATGTTTAATGTCCTCTCTAAATTTTATTCCAACCCAGATGTTTCCGTCCAACCACAGACAGTTAGAAGGATTTCCAAACTGAAACCTAGTTTTCCTGAAGATTTACATTTCCATTTATAGCATTTGGCAGATTGTTCCCCACAATCCAAGGACAAGCACATTGGCTGTTTCAAATTGCCTCATGTGTGAGTGTGATTGTGAATGGTTGTGTCTGTTGTTCCTGTGATCAACTGGCAAGCGGTTCAGGGTGTACCTCTCAGAGTTGGCTGAGATAGGCTCCAGCCTCCTCATGACCCTATAGGATTAAGCTGCTTGGTGAATGAATGAATGAATAAATGAATGAATGAGTATGTAAAGTAAAATGAATAAAGTATGTAAAAATGTATCTGTCTGTCTGTCTATCTACCCATCCATCTATGCAACCATCCATCTATATATCTATTTATGAGGTGTTTGAATAACAAATTACATAATAGAAAAAAGTTCAAAGTTGCCCCATGTCTGAATTTACAACATTAGGTATTAAAATTATTCAGATGGTTCACATAAATTTTTATTGAGGCATGTACAGCTGCACCGCTGTGAACAAATCTTCCCTGTCTTGTAGCACAGCATGTTCTGTTTGTCTCGGTTTAGTTTAGTACAGAAACCTCAGAAAAGAAAGAAAGAAACACACACACACACACACACACACACATCTATATATATATATCTAGTGCCCTTGATATACAGCTAGAACTGTCAAGTAACCCTTGAGGAACCCTTGAGGAATTTTGAATGGATAAATGGTAGAAACACCCTCAGATACTTTACTTAACAACCTAAGAGCCTTACTGTTGATTGTTATTATTATGTTTTTAAGTTCTTTAATCCACATTTTTATCAGGACTATTTCTAGCTATGGTCTTCTTTGAGCACTAGTAGCACTGTGTTTAAAGTTGTATTGGTGACCATTGAACTACAATGCAATCAACGTGTCAGTAAGATGTTTTCTTTCTGCACTGTGCAGACACTGTGAAGTATTTTACTCTGTACTCATTTAAACGTGTCATGCAGAGATAAACTTATTACATCTATTACAGGCTGTTGTTTATCTTTTCATTTTCTGCAGCTTCTTGTCTTCTTTCTCATCTTTCAGTCCCGTCCCCTGACTTCTGTTTTTATGTATTTTATTCATCTGCTTTTGCTATTAGAGCACAGGGGCTTCCCTTTTCTCGTGTGTGTGTGTGTGCGCCCGTGTGTGTGTGTGTTCAGGAGTGTGCAGAGGCATTGCTGATCATGCTTGTACCTCTCTCCCCGGAGATGCAAAAGTTTATTCCATTAACTTGTAAACGGTGGACCTTCTCTACTGCTTTTCCTGTTATGATGGAAGTTTGTTCATTGTGTACGTTCTTGTTCCTTTTTATATTTAAAGTTATTTTTCTGTTTTAAATAATTGAAATAGAAAAAAGAAATAGAAAGCCTCTGAAATGCAGTTATAGTTTTTGCCTCTAAAGGTCAGTATTATTTACAGGGGATCCAGGTGGTTTCACTTACCTGCCATGGCAGCAGTGTACATATTTCCTGTTACTTTATCTCTCACTGTTTTGGTTGTGTGAGTGGGTTATTGTCTCTTACTGACTGACATGGATTCTGATTCAAAATGATGTTAAAAGGAAAAACTAAATGCTTATTCAAGCATTTATTTGGATTAGTCTGTAGAACAAGACTAGAATCCTGTAATTACTGTAGTTGGTATAATGCTGTTTTTCAAATACATACTATATATTCTACATTGTAGTGCATGACACTGTCATACTAAACAGTTTTCTATGGCATGGCAAAAAAAGACTTTTAGACAAATTTTCAGCCCATATATAATCTAAAATTTCTTTGTCTCAGTCTTAGTCTAATTTCTAAAAACCCTCCACATTTATTCATTTTATTTTAATTAATTAATCCATCCATCAATCAAATAATTAATTGATCAGTTGCACGCTGTTAGTGGCTAGCGTGCACGTGGTTGGGAGTTCAGTTCAAAAGTTTTAGAGTGTACAACACACTGTAAGAAATTATCATCTTCTACCGGTTATGTACACCTTAAAACTACCGTGTTTCCCCGATAATAAGACACTGTCTTATTTTTTTTCCGGTTCAAAAAACACCATAGGGCTTATTTTCGGGGGAAGTTTTATTTTAATTAACATTAACAGCAATTTCCATAAACAGGTAAATGATTCCTCCACAACTGCTTTCTTGTACTCAGCGGTGTAGCTCGTCCTTTTTGTACTCATGTCTGGGGTGAAAACATACAGGATAATACCAGTAAAATGATGATTGTTATACTCCTCCAGTCCTGCTTTAACCCCATCATGCCCCTCAGTCCTGCTTTATAATATTTTACTTACCGTTTCTGTTCCCTTAACTTCCTCTTTTT
>JAOUQZ010045541.1:0-10290 GCA_028564935.1 Neosilurus hyrtlii | reverse complement strand
GTGTGTGTGTGTGTGTGTGTGTGTGTGTGTGTGTGTGTGTGTGTGTGTGTGTGTGTGTGTGTGTGAGTGAGTGAGTGGGTGTGTGTGTGTGAGTGAGTGTGTGTTTGTGTGTGTGTGTGCGTGTGTGTGTGTGTGTGTGAGTGAGTGTGTGTGTTTGTGTGTGAGTGTGAGTGAGTGGGTGTGTGTGAGTGAGTGTGTGTGTGTGTGTGTGTGTGTGTGTGTGTGAGTGTGAATGAGTGGGTGTGTGTGTGTGTGTAAGTGTGTGTGTGTGTGTGTGTGTGTGTGAGTGTGAGTGAGTGGGTGTGTGTGTATGTGACTGAGTGTGTGTGTGTGTGTGTGTGAGTGAGTGAGTGTGTGTGTGTGTGTGTGTGTGTGTGTAAGTGAGTGGGTGTGTGTGTGTGTGTGTGTGTGTGTGTGTGTGTGTGTGAGTGTGAGTGAGTGGGTGTGTGTGTGTAAGTGTGTGTGTGTGATTCTTTTCTGAGTTGAATCCTTGTTGTGTTTGTAAAGAGGAAACAGAGGAATGAGACATTAATATTAATATGAAAACCCTCTAAAGCTTCCTCTTGCTCTTGTGTGGGTTTCCTCCGGGGACTCCGGTTTCCCCCCACGGTCCACATTGGTTCGAATGGCACTGACAGGTTTGTGTTTCTCGTTTGTGTTAATTAATTATTATTTTCATGGATTTTAACGCAGCATGTGTGTGTTGGCCTTTATAAAGCCGGTGTCATGTTCAATCACGTCGCTGTGAATCCTCCCCTCGAGGCCCATTTTTAGAGATAATTGGCTCTTCGCTCAAGGTGAGGAGATTGGATGTGACACTGTGGGCGGAGTTTAATGTTTTTAATAAAGAGAAAGAAGGAACACGCCCAGAACGTGCAGGACTGAGACAGAGGCCTGAAAATTGTAGTTAATTATCCAGAGCATAAAGGTGTGAAGACGATCCCAACTCACTCGCCTTTAAATGAGTGTAATGATGCTTTGACCTGAATTCGCCTGAGGAACTGTGTGCGAGTAAGTGTGTGTGTGTGTGTGTGTGTGTGTGTGTGTGTTTGTGTGTGTGTATATGTTCGTGAGTGTGTGAGTGAGTGTGTATGTGTGTGTGTGCATTAATATCCTAAACAAAAATATTCTGAATCCCCCCTCTTTCAACTCACACACACACACACACACATCACACACACACACACACACACACACACACATCACACATCACACACACACACACACACACACACACACACACACACAGAGACCTGTCCACCTTCACCTCTTAGTACATTTCTCTCATTCTGTTATTTCACTATTATTGTGATGACATTCATGTTTTTCATTAAGCAAATGTGTGTGTGTGTGTGTGTGTGTGTGTGTGTGTGTGTAAAGCATGCTGCACTCAGCTCTATTGTATGTCTTTGTATAATGGAGAATGAGCTTTATCCTTATAGATCAGTCAGTGTGCTTCCTGCTCTTCTTTTGTCCAAACCTCTCTGTATCTCTCTCTCACACACACACACACACACACACACACACACACACACCCAGGTTCATTAACAACATGATAGAGCAGAGACACCTCCATGTTTTTCGTGTTATCCAATATGAACATGAACACAGAACGGAGACAGAGACTTGCACAGAGATGGAGGAGACAGAGACGTATACAGAGATGGAGGAGACAGAAACATAGAGACATATGCAGAGATTGAGAAGATAGAGACGTAGAGACATACACAGAGATGAAAGAGACAGAGAGATGTGCACAGAGATTGAAAAGACAGAGACTTGCAAAAGATGGAGGAGACAAAGATGTATACAGAGATGCAGGAGACATAGAGACATACACAGAGATGGAGGAGACAGAGACATAAAGATGTACACGGAGATGGAGCAGGCAGAGATGTACACAGAGATGGAAAAGACAAAGACTTGTACTTAGATGGAGGAGACAGAGACTTGCACAGTGATGGAGGAGACAGATGTACACAGAGATGGAAAAGACAGAGACAGAGAGATGTACACAGAGATGGAGCAGGCAGAGATGTATACAGAGATGCGGGAGACAGACATAGAGACGTACACAGAGATGGAGGAGACAGAGATGTACACAGAGATGGAAAAGACAGAGACAGAGAGATGTATACAGAGATGCAGGAGACAGACATAGAGACGTACACAGAGATGGAGGAGACAGAGATGTACACATAGATGGAAAAGACAAAGACTTGTACTTAGATGGAGAAGACAGAGACTTGCACAGAGATGGAGGAGACAGAGACATATACAGAGATGGAAGAGACAGAGAGATGTGCACAGAGATGGAGCAGGCAGAGATGTATACAGAGATGCAGGAGACAGACATTGAGACATACACAGAGATGGAGGAGACAGAGATGTACACAGAGATGGAAAAGACAGAGACAGCGAGATGTACACAGAGATGGAGCAGGCAGAGATGTATACAGAGATGCAGGAGACAGACATAGAGACATACACAGAGATGGAAGAGACAGAGACAGAGAGATGTACACAGAGATGGAGGAGACTGAGACGTAGAAACGTGCACAGAGATGGAGGAGACGTAGGCGAAGCTGCTTTGATGTGTGTTTGTGCTGAAACATCAAACAACACTCTGTAACCTTTATTGTGGCTCATTTAGATGTTAATGCAGAGCAGGAACCGGTTCTAGAGCCCATTCATCTGGAGGTCAAGAGGCCGATCACACGTGCTCTACCCCTGTGTGTGTGTGTGTGTGTGTGTGTGTGTGTGTGTGTGTGTGTGTGTGTGGATATTGTGGAGGAAAAAATCGGGGTATCAGGTGCCATTGGGGGCGCTGTGTGTTTTGGACTCATGAACTGTGGAAGGCCTGTGGCCTGCCGGTCTGAAATGTCATAATGTCGTATATTTGGTCCTCCATAAATCTTATGCAAATTGCTGGACTTCCTGATCACACACTGGAATTAATTATTGATCATTAACAGCATCAACATGAAGATGAATGCAGAAAGTGTAATATCTTTGGAATGAGAGATTGTATTTCCTTTATTGAAGACATTTGTAATCCTGAAATGGAGAACTGCCCAGTGGAGTCATCTGTAATGAAATATATATTTACAGTGGCACCCCTCTGAGATTTCATGATAATTTGCTCTACCTTTTAATGAGAAGATCACAGCAACAAGGTTTGTTTTCCTACAGAGATGTGGACATTTGAGTGTTGGCCAGACTAAAATTATTAGAGTAGCATTACATAGATTTATTATAATAAAATAAAATGTAAAAAATGGGATGTATAAAAGTTTGGGCACCCTTTAAATCGCATTCATTTCAAGACCTGTAGGGATTTATAGCTGACAGGTTGCAACACAAAACTGCTTTGATTAGCTCATTAGACCTTCAATTACAAAGACAGGTGGAACCAATCATGGAAAAGGCTACTTAACATAGGTGACTGCTGGCTGTGCTTGTCCTAGGTTCTTTCTTAGAGAGTGGATACATGAGGGCCTCTAAACAACTGTCCCTCGCCCTAAAAAAAATATGATTCATTATTATAAATTGGGTGAAAGGTACAAGAGGTTATCTGGAAGGTTTGGACTGTCTATCTCCACTATCAGAAATGTAGTGCAGAAATGGAAGGCCACAGGAACAGACACTGTGAAGGAAAGATGTGGAAGGCCAAAAAAAACCAGGAAAGGCACAGGCAAAGGATGGTTAAAATGGTCACAGACAAACCACAGACCACCTCCAGAGAAGTACAAGAACATCTGGCTGCTGATGCTGTAGTTGTTCATCGTTCTACAATCCAGTGTACTTTGTACCAGGAAAAGCTCATTAAAAGGGTGATGCGCAGCTCTTTCCATGATCCGCCGTTAGCAAGAGGCTTGTGGTGGATTAAACAGCAAAATACAGATTTTTGTGAAAACCCTTACGAGGCAGACTATAACCCTTGAGGTTGAGCCTTCGGATACTATTGAAAATGTCAAGGCCAAAATCCAAGACAAAGAAGGCATCCCTCCTGACCAGCAGAGGTTGATCTTCGCTGGGAAGCAGCTGGAAGATGGACGCACCCTATCTGTCTACAACATCCAGAATGAGACTAACCTGCACCTGGTGCTGCGGCTGCGTGGTGGTGCGAAGAAGAGGAAGGAGAAGTCCTACACCACACCCATGAAGAACAAGCACAAGAGGAGGAAGGTGAAACTCACCGTCCTAAGGTACTACAAGGTCGACGAGAACGGGAATATCCACCGTTTTCGACGTGAGTGCCCGGCTGATGAGTGTAGTGGCGGCGTTTTCAACAAGCCCGAGGACAAGTGATAGGATGTACAGTACTCAATAAAATTGTTCCACCACCAAAAAAAAAAGGTGATGCACAAAAAAGCCTTTCCTGGCGGTTCGTCACAAGAAGAGTCATGAGGTATGCAAAAGCACATCTGGACAAGCAAAAAATACTGTTGTCAGATGAGACTAAGAGATTTATTTGGTCACAACCAGAGGAGGTTGCATGGTGATAAAAACACACTGAATTCCATGAGAAGAACTTATTGCCTACTGTGAAATTTGTTTGGAGGCTCCATCATGTTATGGGGTTGCGTGGCTAGCACACGTACTGGAAACCTTGTTCAAGTTGAAGGCCAGATGAATTCTTCTCAGTATCAGTAGATTCTTGACAAGAATGTTCAAGAATCAGTCTCAATGTTGAAGGTACGCCGGAGCTGGATTTCTCAGCAGGACAATGATCCTAAGCACAGTTCAATAACCACCAAGGAATTCATGCAGAAGCAAAAGTACATTGTTCTGGAATGGCCATCCCAGTCCCCAGAACTCATTGAAAATGTACGGATGGATTTGATGCAGGCTGTCTACACACAGAAATCAAGAAACCTAACAGAATTGGAGGTGTTTTTTATGCAGAATTTGGCCAAAATACGACCCGCCAGACTTCAGGGGCTATAGGCGTCTACAGTCTGCAAAAGTAGGCTCTACTAAATATTAATGGGATTATTTCTTTGTGGTGCCCAAATTTATGCACATGCCTATTTTTTTGTGTAAATGCACATAAAAATGTTTCTGTTGGACCAATAAAAAATATTTCACTACTGAAATGTTTCTGTTTCCATAAGGTATAACATACGTAAAAAATGAAGTTGCTGCTTCAAAAGCTCAGCAAGTGACAAAACTGATGCAGTGACTTTCCTAAGGGCTGGACAAACTTTTGCATACCACTGTAAACTGTTCATGATTAAAACCTTTAAAAGAGCAACTGTATGTATGATTTACTGCACTATTTAATTATTGGATGGTTTATGTGACTATGGCATGAGGAGTTTATTCACTGAAGTGAGTGTACTGCTCGGCTGATCTTAAACACGGAACACTGGACCAAAATGTCGGACCTTAAAAAGAAACAAAATGTCCGTCCTGAGCGATAGGGGACGTCGAGTCTAGACACTTCAAGGTGAACTTGAGATACGGAGAGGCAGGCGCCCATCTCAACCAACTCTGGGCGATCTGAACAGTTCATCGCAGGACCAACACACACAACTATTCACACCCACACTCACACCTAGCGGCAGTGTGAAACAGCCAATTAGCCTAATGTGTATGTCTTTGTACTGTGGGAGGAAACCAGAGTACCAAGAGGAAACCCACACAAGCACGGAACAAGAACATGCAAACTCCACACAGAAATGCCTGAGTTCAGGACTCAAACCCAAGACCTTCTTGCTGTGAGGCAGAAGTGCTAAGCACCACACCAGCATGCTGCCACACTTATGTCAGAAACTACTCGTCCTTATGGAAGTGACTCCTCTGTTTGTAAACAGAGTGTAGTGCTTTTAGGTGGTGATGTTCATGGAAGATGTTTTCCACACAGGAGAGATGAAGATAATCTCAGGACAACTTTCAGAACTTATCTAAAGAACTTACGTTTGATTAAAGTCAGACGATTGTATAAACACACACCTCTCCATTTATATTTTTAAATATTTCACAACGCCAACACTTGCAGGATGAAAAACGTCCACACTTCCTTTCTAATCACCTGTCTGACCTCTGTCGGATGTGTGATTTTGTGTGTGTGTGTGTGTATGTGAGTGTGTGTATGTATATGTGTGTGTGTGTGTGTGTGAGAGGGAGTGTGTTTGTGTGTGTGAGTGTGTGTATGTATATGTGTGTGTGTAAGTGTGTGTATGTGAGTGTGTGTGTAAGTGTGTGTGTAAGTGTGTGTATGTGAGTGTGTGTGTGTAAGTGTGTGTGTAAGTGTGTGTATGTGAGTGTGTGTGTGTAAGTGTGTGTATGTGAGTGTGTGTATGTATATGTGTGTGTGAGTGTGCGCAAGCATGTCTGTGTATATGTGTGTGTGTGTATGTGAGTGTGTGTATGTATATGTGTGTGTGTGTGTATGTATGTGTGTGTGTGTATGTGTGTGTGTGTGTATGTGAGTGTGTGTATGTATATGTGTGTGTGTGTGTGTGTAAGTGTGTGTATATGAGTGTGTGTATGTATATGTGTGAGTGTGTGTATATATATGTGTGTGTGTGTGTGAGAGAGAGAGTGTGTTTGTGTATGTGAGTGTGTGTATGTATATGTGTGTGTGTGAGAGAGAGTGTGTTTGTGTGTGTGAGTGTGTGTATGTATATGTGTGTGTGTGTGTGTGTAAGTGTGTGTATGTGAGTGTGTGTATGTATATGTGTTTGTGTGTGTGAGAGAGAGAGTGTGTTTGTGTGTGTGAGTGTGTGTATGTATATGTGTGTGGGTGTGTGTGTGTTTATGTGTGTGAGTGTGGGTGACAGAGAGAGAGAGAGAGAGTGTGTGTGTGTGTGTGTGTGTGTGTGTGTGTGTGTGTGTAAGTGTGTGTATGTGAGTGTGTGTATGAGTGTGCGCAAGCATGTCTGTGTATATGTGTGGGTGTGTGTGTGTAAGTGTGTGTATGTGAGTGTGTGTATGTATATGTGTGTGTGTGTATGTGAGAGTGTGTATGTATATGTGTGTGTGTATGTGTGTGTATGTGAGTGTGTGTATGTATATGTGTGTGTGTGTGTGAGAGAGAGTGTGTTTGTGTGTGTGAGTGTGTGTATGTATATGTGTGTATGTAAGTGTGTGTATGTGAGTAGGTGTATGTATATGTGTGTGTGTGTGTGAGAGAGAGAGAGTGTGTTTGTGTGTGTGAGTGTGTGTATGTATATGTGTGTGTGTGTGTGAGAGAGAGTGTGTTTGTGTGTGTGAGTGTGTGTATGTATATGTGTGTATGTAAGTGTGTGTATGTGAGTAGGTGTATGTATATGTGTGTGTGTGTGTGAGAGAGAGAGAGTGTGTTTGTGTGTGTGAGTGTGTGTATGTATATGTGTGTGGGTGTGTGTGTGTGAGAGAGTGTGTTTGTGTGTGTGTTTATGTGTGTGAGTGTGTGTGAGTGTGGGTGACAGAGAGAGAGAGTGTGTGTGTGTGTGTGAGTGTGGGTGTGTGTGTGTGAGAGAGAGAGAGTGTGTGTGTGTGTGTGTGGTTTTGTAGATCGAGCGTGGTTTGGAGATAGCGCGGGTTTTAAAGATTGTGTTTTGAAGATCTCGAGAGGTTTGTAGATCGAGTGGGGTTTTAAGTTCGCAAGTGTTTGTAGATCAAAAGTGTTTTGAAGATCACCAGGGTTCTGTAGATCGCGAGAGTTTGTAGATCGAGAGTATTTAGAAGATCACGAGTTGTTTGAAGATGGAAAGTGTTTGTAGATCGAGAATGGTTTGTAGATCATGAGTGTTTTGTATAAAACCTAACAGACAGACTGTAGTCGATCTCAGGAAGGTTTCAGGTTTGGAGGAAAGCTTGAACTGCTGCCGCTCAGCTCGTGTCCATGAGAAGAGGAGATTTCACGTCTAGTGCACATTTACACACTCGCATGCAGATCGATGACATTAACATGCGAGTGTCTGAAACAATAAGCGCCGACATTGTCTCTTCTTCATTAATGCTGTAATTCAGCCAAGTTCAGTCAACATCAAAGCACTGGTTCATGTTCTTTTAATATAAAATCATTCTGCTCTTTAACACACGCTCACACATACAGACACGCTCACACACATACACACACTCACAAACACACACATATACATACACACACTCACAAACACACACACATATACATACACACACTCACAAACACACACATATACATACACACACTCACAAACACACACACACTCACAAACACACACACATATACATACACACACTCACAAACACACACACATATACATACACACACTCACAAACACACACACATATACATACACACACTCACAAACGAACACACATACACACGCGTTCACTCACACACGCTCACACATACTCACACAATCACATACACACACACACACACATACACACATATATACACTCACACTCTCACACACACACCCACATACAGTCTCATCACCATGACTTGTGGGGACAACACATAGACTTGCATTCATGGAGAAGTTTCCGTAAACACTAGAAATTTCCCTAACACTAAACATAAACCTAACCACTACTTACTGTCACCTTACCCCAACCTTCCCCCTAATCTTAAAACATCTTCACCTTAAAATTTAATGATTACGTCGTGGGGACTCGCGATTTGTCCCCACAAGGAAGCAAAGTCCCCATAATGTGACTGTGTAAACAAATTCATGTCCCCACACTAGACCACACACACACACACACACACACTCCCACACACACATACACACACACACACACACACACACACACACACACACACATTCACACACTCACAATGCTCACACATACACACAGACATATACACTTACTCACACACACATACACACACATAAACATCCACACACTCACAAACACTCGCACACACCCATACATATACACACACGCTCACACACCCACACACATAAACACAAGTTCACTCATACACGCTTACACACACACGCTTACACACACACGCTAACACATACCCACACACATATAAAAACACTCACACACGCTCACACACCCACACTCTCACACACACCCTTACAAACACCTGCACATACCCACACACATAAACACACACTCACTCACACACACTCTCTCTCTCTCACACACACACACACACACACACACACATATACATACACAAACTCACAAACACCCACTCACATACACGCATGTTCACTCACACACACTCACAAATACTCACATATATGTACACACACTGACACTCACACATACACCCACATACACACACAATCACATACACACGCCCCCCCACACACACATACAAATATACACACACATTCACACACTCACACACACTCCCACAAACACATATACACACACACATGATCAGACACACACTCTCACACACACCCACACACATACACACACTCACACACGCGCACACATCCACACTCTCACACACACACCCACACACATATACTTACAGACACTCACAAACACCTGCACACAGCCACACACAGATACACACACTCAGACACCCACACCCAAACACATAAACACACATTCTCACACACCCACACACACTCTCTCTCTCTCTCTCACACACACACACATATATATACATACATACACACACACACACACCCACACTCATACACACATGTTCACTCAAACACACTCACACATATATGTGCACACACTGACACTCACACATACATCCACATACACACAATCACATACACACACTAACACACACACTCCCACAGACACACACATACAAATATCCACACACATTCACACACTCACAACACTCACACATAGACATACACACACTTACACACACTCCCACAAACACCCACACATATATACACACACTCACATACACACACATATGCATACACACACTTACAAACACCCACACATATACACACATTCACTCTCACCACACCCACAGACATAAATACACACACACATTCACACACTCACAACGCTCATACATTCACACTCTCACACACACCCACACACATATACACACACTCACACACGCTCACACACCCACACTCACACACATAAACACACACGCTCACACACACATACACACATATACATACACACACTCACAAACACCCGCACACACCCACACATATACACACACTCACACACACACACTCTCTCTCTCACACACACATACACACATATACATACACACACTCACAAACACCCGCACACACCCACACTCTCTCTCTTACACACACCCGCACACACCCACACTCTCTCTCTTACACACACACACACACACACTCTCTCTCTCTCACACACACACACACACACACACACACACACACACACACACACACA
>JAOUQZ010045540.1:0-10292 GCA_028564935.1 Neosilurus hyrtlii | reverse complement strand
TACTCCGACGTATCGAGCACTGTTTTACGGAAAATCGACTCAAGATCTTATATATATATATATATATATATAAAACACACACACAAAACACTTCACTCAAATACTTGTCTGGTTCAACCTCAGTTTTAAGTCTATGTTCTTAAGAATGTCATGTACAAATACGAATGTGGATTGGATGATTCAAGCTATACTGTTTACATCTTCAGGCATGTACAAGGCGCTTACTACGCAAGGCAAAGTTCGTCCAGAAATGTTTGATTGTCTTGCTTTTGAAATGTTGTACATCTGCACACTTGCAACTGGATCTTAATGTCCAGAGTAACTCTACTGCCATAATGATGGAAGGAAACTCCAACTTAAATGAGCCAGACTTATCAAAATAACTTTTCCTTAACCTGCTTAATGGAAACTTAAAAAAAAGAAAGACATACCTCTTAGAACTACATATGAAAATATATAACAATTGGCCAGAAGGTGGCAGTATGACCTTTCAAAACATTGTAATACAAATATGTTCTGGCTCTGACTGGTATAAATTATATGTTTTTAAGTATGGGGGGAATCCTGTTTGAAAGGGCAAAAATTCAACTTATTCAATTATATATTATTGTATATAATACAGCCATTTCACAAACAGGTGTACCAAATTAAATTTAACAGTATTAAAAACTTCTAACTACAAACATGTAACATTTGAAGATATGAATAGCATTCTCTGGTATGCAGCTTTCAAAACCAAACAAAATAAAGAAAAATATGAAAATCTATGAAGAATGTTAAAATAAAGTGTTTGTATACTCAAACCACTTTATTTCAAAATTTAATCGTTATCATTATAACATAGTTCATTTGTCCAGTACACAAATTTAGCACCACTTTTGTATTATCATGGTCACTGAAAATGTCAAATTTGAGAAGCAATTTAGGTTCAATAATTAAATCAGTCTGTATTTAAAAGCAAAAAGGAAGACCATGGATAAGGCACAGTGCTGTTTTTGTTATTAATAAAAAAAAAGTTGGATTTGGATTTTTTTAATTAGAAAAAAAGTTTTTTCAATTATATATATATATTTTTATTTATTTTTTAAATTTTTTAAATTATATTAGCCTTATATAGCAAGATATATACCCTATCATGTAAATGATTTCTATGCAGATTCATGTTGAGGCTGGGGGAAAAACATTGGGATATAAAAATGAGGAAGAAAAAGAAAGCCAGAGTTCAGATCAGAGTGAAGCTCTATGGCCAGAAGAAATTATGCTGCATTTACTTGGCAAATGTATACATAAAATTGTCATTGAGCTGCTTTTGGAAAGTGTTGTAACTTATAAATACCCTGTAATGCAAATGCTATATTTTACTATTATAACAAAGTATTTGCCCTTAATTTTAATTATTATAGGTCTTGCAATATGAAAAGGGTGATCAGGATCATGAAGAAGGCCAGATGTAATCTTTTTATGTGGCCATCAGAAGAGTACTCCTTCTGGGAACCTGCTGGAAATATAGTGTGCTCTGTGCGCATTCATTCATTCATCCATTCATCTTCTTCCGCTTGTTCCGGGGTTGGGTAGCGGGGGCAGCAGCCTAAGCAGTGAGGTCCAGACGTCCCTCTCCCCAGCCACTTCGTCCAGCTCTTCCAAGGGGACGCCAAGGCATTCCCAGACCAGCCGAGAGACGTAGTCACTCCAACGTGTTCTTTGGTCCGTTGGACATGCCCAAAACACCACACCAGAGAGGCCTCAACTGGCCAGAGACCTCAACTGGCCCCTCTCAATGTGAAGGAGCAGCGGTTCTTCTCTGAGCTCCTCCCGAATGACAGAACTTCTCACCCTATCTCTAAGGGAGAGCCCTGCCACCTTGCATAGGGAGCTCATTACAGCTGCTTGTATTCAGGATCTTGTTCTTTCTGTCACTACTCAAAGCTTGTGACCACAGGTAAAGGTAGGAACGCAAATCGACTTAGAGTCTAGATCACAGCGCAACAATGTTAGCATAGTGGGAGTTCCAGAGGGTCCTGACTCCTGCACTATGGATGCTGTAGCTGCCTTACTAAAGGAAGCATTCAATCTGGAAAAACCGGATCAATCTTTTAACCAAAGCCTAAGCCTGGCGAACGACCACCACCCATCGTGTGCAGGTTCCATTATTATAGTGATTGTGCTGACATTTTGCACTGTGTAATAGAGCTTCGACAGATTAAAGTTGCGGACATGACCATTTCAGTCTTCCCAGACTACACTGTTAAGATAGCCCGAGCTTTCAAGGTCAGGCGGCAACTTCGTGGCATTGACGGCGCTTAGTATGGACTTCTGCACCCGGCTCGGCTTCGTATCACATACAACAGTGTTGAGAAGTAATTCCTTTCCCCAGAAAAAGCTGGGGACTATGTCAAAACTTTGTTTTCTAGTTTTCTCTGATAGAGCCAACTTTCTCAATGCTTTACTGCAAGTGGTCTTGTCAGTATTCACTTGTTTGCCTTTATTACTCGATTTACCAGGAGTTTGTAGGTTTATTCGCTTTAAAGCTACCTTTGCATTAATAAGTGCTTTTCTGATTTAAATAGTTAACTAGGTTACAATTACTTTTGTTTGTTTTAATACATTGGTAGGTGCATTTTCCTTTACCATGCTAGTTGTAGGAGGCATGTAGCATACTTTGTTTTCTCGTTCTTAAGGGTCCATTGGAAAAAAAGTATTGTATGTGCACTGTCTTTTTTTATTTCCTTTTCATGTGCGTTGCAATTGCTTTGCCGATATTTTATCTATTTGTTCTATGTGGAACTTCTACGTGATTTGTGGTAGCAGGATGCCTAATGTCTACCTTGGATAACACAGTATTCTGGCATTTAAAAAAAAATTGTATCATATTTGTCATTGCGCATACTGGTAGGAGTCCGACTCTGAAATCGGTAGTCTTTTCTCTTGTTTTTTTTGTTTGTTCTGTCTTGTCTCCCAGTTGTTTTCACATTACTGTGGACAACTTTTGGTTACCTTAGAAAACACTGCTGTCTCCTTTGTTCTGTTTATATGGGGACTTTGGGTGTATGTGTGTTTAGGGGCATATTGGGGGGAGGGTGTCCCACCTCAGCTCTCTATGGCTATTTGTATCTTTATTGTTTATTTTATTTCAGTGGTTAACACCAACATAGATCCCAGCATTTCTGTGTCAGGCCCACCTCTCCGATTTATCAGTTGGAACATCAGAGGTATGGGTAATCCTGTTAAGAGGTCCAAGGTATTCACACACTTGAAACGTTTAAATTCTGCTATAGTATTTTTACAGGAGACTCACCTTCGAATTAAAGATCACCATAGGTTACACAGCCCTTGGGTAGGTCATATCTACCACTCAAACTTTAATTCAAAAGCTAGAGGAGGTGCTATTTTAATTAACAAAAAGCACAGTTTTCACCCATAGATGTTATTGCTGATAAGAATGGCAGATACCTGATAGTTGCTTGTACCCTAATGCACAAAAAGGTTTTGTTGGTAAATGTTTATGCTCCAAATTTTGTCGATGCTGACTTTGCTAACAGATTACTAAGCAACCTCCCCTTCTTAAATACTCACCTGGTGATTATTGGAGGGGAATCTAAATTGTGTTTTTGACCCATCCCTGGATCCTCGTAATCTGACTCAATCTGCTAAGTATAAAACATTATTTGATTTTTTGAGACAGAATGGTCTCGTTGATCATGGAGATCTCGTAACCCTTCCACTAGAAAATTTTCTTTTTTCTCCCAGGTGCATCAATCATATTCTAGGATCGATTATTTTTTCATAGATAACAATCTTAATTCATGTGTAGTCTCTTCTGATTATTTGGGTATTGTAATTTCTGATCATGCACCTGTACTAGATATTCAGTTATTTACTTAAAAACGTAGCCCACCACTTGGGAGATTTAACTCTCTTCTTTTAGCAGACAAAGGATTTTGCAACTTCATTTAAGATTACATTGGTGAGTTCATTTCCTTTAATCAGAATCATACTTCATACATTATTATGGGAGACACTTAAAACTTATCTCAGAGGGCAAATTATTTCTTATTCTGCGTTTTCTAGTAAAATGATTAATTCTAGGCTTATTCAGCTTACGACTACTATTAGTAACCTTGATCAAAAATATGCACTGAATCCAACTCCGGAATCGCTTAAGCAGCGTGTTGATTTACAAACAGAATTCAATCTTATTTCAACCAAAGAGGCAAAGCGCTTATTGCTACATAGTCGTGGTTCATTTTATGAACATGATGATAAAGCAAGTAATTTATTGGCACATCTGCTACGGCGTCAGGCTGCTTCTCGCCTGATACCTAGTATTAAAAAGAACCATGATATAATTACTAAAGATCCTCTGGAAATTAATGCTATTTTCAAATAATTTTCCTTCCAATTATATAAATCAGAGTTTCCTACAGACAATTCTAAAACGAATCAATTTATTCAAAATCCTTTGAATCCTGTCATTGACTCTAATACTGCTGAAAATTTGGACCTCACACTCTCTCTTGATAAGGTATTAAATTCAATTTAAGCTATGCAATCTAATAAAGCCCCTGGCCCGGATGGGTTCCCAATTGAATTTTTTAAAAAGTTTAGTGAAAAATTGGCACCTCTACTTCTGTCTGTATTCAATGAATCTGTGGAATATGGTTCATTACCACCAACTCTGACACAAGCCACCATAGCTCTCCTTCTTTAGAAGGACAAAGATCCAACCTCCTGTGGTTCTATATATATAATTGACATTGTCGCACAGCAGCTTTGCATAATAAAAACAATTAAAAAAAAAAGAATTTAAAAAACATTTTTTCTACAAACATACAGGAGTTGGGTCTTCCAAGCCAACAGCAACACACCAGGATGGACCACAGGACTTGGAAAGCAGAAGGATCAGTAGGATCAGGATGACGTGTATCCCAGATGCAGCATGCATACCTCAGCAAAAACACAGAGGCAGAGAGAGTGAGAGTGAGAGTGAGAGAGAGAGAGAGAGAGAGGTTGTCATGTATGCTAATAACACTGTAATGGTAAAAAAAGGGTTTATTAGTGCTGAGTGCAAGCAGGGACTCCAGCATGTCTGACTCTGGCAGCATAACTAAAAAGAGAACCAGAAGGAAGGCAGACATAAGGGCACCCTGTGACATTAGGCAATCAGCCACTCCACTGTCCGACCTGGATGAGCATATGAGAGTAAGGGAGTGACAGCATCCAAACATCAGTTTACCACAACTCTCTATGCCTGTGAACCCACAGACCTGAACCTTTACCTAATAAAAGGCTATTAACAAAAAGCTTGACTAAACAAGTAAGCTCATCTTATCAATGGTAAAGGGCAGTTCAGGCTGCGTCAAAATGACTTTCTGAAGATTAGTCTTAAACTAATGAAGATTACCTCATAAACATGACCATATTTGTGACCTGATTGACTTTCTTGTTACCTTATAATAAATAAATAAACTTTATGACCTCTTATAGTTAGCGACTAGCCATTAGATATTTAGGTGGACTGGAGTTTTATACACAGTAATTTTTGCATATGAAATCATTGTTCATATCATAATTGAAAAAAATAAACAAAAAGTCCAGGTACGTACAAATTATTGTCTAATAGTGGCCTCTTTATGGCATGTTTATTTGCTATGCATTTAAAGAAATTTTTGATAGATAGTCTTTAAAGGTAGGATCACGCTTAAGTGAATTATCACTGATCTAGTACATGATGCATCACATTGTAATGTATTGAAGCTCCTCATATTGGCAGTATAATGATATACTGAGATCATGGCCAAATCTCTTACATGGGAGCCTACATTATCACCTTGTGTAAAGGAGGTTCTGGGGTGGTTTGTTTTGGTCTCAATCTTTGCATTGCTCTATACCAGGGGTCTCAAACTCAATTTACCCGGGGGCCGCTGGAGCCAGCGAGTCTGGGTAAGGCAGGGCCGCATCAGGTTTTCCACAAGAAAAGCTTTGTTTTTAAATTTTTATTCTTCTCAAATCTCTATTTTTTAACACAAAATAAGATGAAAAAAAAACAAAAAACAAATTAAGAATTGATAAGAAAATGAATCAATCAATCAGTAATAAATAACTAAAATAATAATAATCTTAATAATAATAATTAGATTTCTCAGGTTAGTCTTCTATATCTGCTGTATTCAGATTCTAATGTCTGTATTAACAGTTCTTTAACCTTCTTCTGAACATGGCTTCTCTTGCCTTGAAGTTTCAATCAAGTGTTTAGCTGACGCACGGAGAACGTCATTTCTGCTTCCTTTTTCTTGTACCTGCAGCACGGCGGTTGGCAGATAAAAGCCCGGTAGCAGTCTCCTTTGTTTTTACGCTCGATGTTCATGTCTTTCATGATGACATGAACACCATGGCATTTGTAGATGTTAGAAAGTACCGGGATAGCGAGCGCAAAAAAGGCAACTGCTCACAGACTGTTATCCGCCGTGCTGCTATTACAGGAAAAGGCATCCCTATAACTGGTCCGGGTTACCGGGGACTGTTATTGACGGTGGTGTCGCTATGTGACTGCAGACTCTACATTCAGCTGCATTAAGGTTCTTACTTTTCTTTTATCCCGCTGCGTGTGTATCACTTTGATTTATTTTATCAGAGAAAGAGAGAGAGACCTCATATTAACTCTCTAAGTGCCATTGACCAGTGTGTATAAATAAATATTGTATAAATAAATATATTTATTTATATATGTATAAATGTCCTGCTGGGCAGCAATTGAAAAAGTTTTTTTTTTTAAGTGTTGTGAACGCAGCGCGTTGGGACGAATGTCCACGTGAGCCCAATAGAAATGAGGCAGCCAGCTAGGCACGGAAGAAAACTCTCCATGGCAATGCTGCTGTAACTTTCACTCATTAAGAAATGTTTTTCTGCTTGCATCAAACTCGCAGGCTTCAGTAACATTAAACTTTCATATTAAGGCGGGGGCCACAAACTATCGTCCTGTGGGCTGCAATTGGCCCGCGGGCCACGAGTTTGAGACCCTTGCTCTATACTGACTGTGTTAAAGTACATCAGGGAGACTTTTAGAGTGGTATACATGCGAAAAACAAGCTTTGCGGTTATGCCTTTAAGCAGAAAAGATCACGACTGAATAAATATTCTTAATTTCTCAATTTTTAACTCTTTACCAATTTTAAAAGTTTTAGTTCATGACCAAAGGGTCCCTACCTCATTAGACATCCAAAAGTCAGTGAAACAGTGAAAAAGTCTCTAATTCTGGTAGCAAAAAGTGCTTACCTTGTACTCACTGATGACTTGCAGTTTTTCTTCTCTGGGGTTCATGGAAAGTCGAGAAGGCCCTGTCTGATCACGTCGGGATCATCAAATGTCATGGCAAACACAGCTCAATTCAACACAGACTTTAATTCAAAATAAGAACTGTTTCTTCAAAGATTAGTAAAGCTTAGCTATTCAATAATCCATAATCATTTTTCTTGATTAGTTTGCATACTCTTAAATCAAGTTCAATTATCTGCCAGTGCAGTAAGACAATTACACTTGTTAGGATTTCACAAAATAGGAAAAATATTCTTCAAACAATATTCTTACCAAGTGTAATTATCTCACTCCAATGGCAGATAATTACAAACATAAAAGACAGACTAGATACAAACTATAATCAAGAAAAATACTCAAAATAATATTAATAATTTTACAAATTCTGTTCTTACATAGTATATTATTCCCAGAACAAGATACATTTTTAAAAAAAAAAATTTTTGGCTGGAGCTAAGATTTTAAACCATGATTAGATAGCAAATTTGTGCAGTGGCAAATAATAAAACTACTGAAATTAGTCCACTTTCAATTGCAGGTTATCATTTTAAACCATTTTCTGCCTTTTCTTTCTTAGTCCTTCCAACTTCTCTCTCACACTAGATAGTTCACTGTTTATCATTACCAGTGTTAAACAAGGACGTTCCAAGATTCATGTTCGTGGCAAAGGTTTGGTCACAGGGTCCTTTCTTGTTGCCTTCATCAATCACCTTGAGTCCATTGTCTATCAGTTTCAGTGGCTTTGTTTTTTGAGTATTTTAAGTAGATCTTTTTTCCTGGGCTTGTAGAGCCTGTAACTCATCTATATTGCTTTTCTTCGAAGATACTACTTGCTCTTTTTTCTCATCTTGTTGCTTGTTAGTCTTTTCCTTTTCTGCACATTTCTTTTTTTGCAGCCTGAAAGCTTCTAACGGTCTCTATGTTAATAGGTACTTTGGAGGCACCACCATGAAATTTCTCTACATCAACAGAAGTCTTATTCTTTTGTTAGTATGGTATTCTCATCATGTTATATGTTTATTCATAAAGAAAGCTCTCTCCACATGGGCATTCCTATGTGACAGAGTGATGGCTGACTTCACTAGTTTTGTAGGATACTTTGAAACACAATATTCATTTATGAGGTTGAACAACTAGTACCAGTATTCATCCACTCTGATTGGGATCTCTACCAATTTGTCAAAATCACCTACATCATGTCAACATCAGTTGTTATATCACCAGCAGCAGTGAAATTCTTCACCATCTTTCTGGATTCGGTATCTGTGTGCCTGGTAATAGAACTTGCTTTCACCATCTCATGTGGAGCTTTTACAGCAGGCTCTATCGGATACGTTGTTCACTCAGTGACAATACAGGCTACACCATCAGGCGAAATTACCTGTGGTATAAGCTCTCCAACACATTTGATCATTAACTTAATAAGATGCCTTGCTTCTCTGTGAAACATGCATCTCTTGTTCTTGTCAATCTTGTCAGTTACTGATGAAGTAAGTACTCTTTTAGTCAGGCACTGGTGATGTCTATCTTAGTAATGCTACCTCCATCTAGGGTTGTTTGTTTGACAAGCCGCATCAAAGTTCTTGGTAAGAGTTTAAAATTCTGTAAAGAGAACATGTACCAATGGAACATCAGATTGGAATAGAGTCTCAAATATCCCAGTGATCTACTTCTTTCATCCCTGCACCAAAGGAGTTGTGGATGATATGAAGATTACAAGTTTCCATATGTACATACCATACATACATACAGTAGTGTGCATGAAGATTATACACCACCACCTTTGTCTAAAAGGGCTCCTAATGAAATATTTTTTTGGCGAAAATGTATTGAGCAATCCTACTGTAGGCAATGAGAACCAAAGAAAAAAAAATATTCCAACAAGTATATTGAGGTAAAAGTATGGCTAATAAACAAAAACACTGAAAAAATTGAAAGGTGTTGCAAACTTTATTTTTTGGACTTTTGCACAACATGAATGAACTTCAAACCATATGAAATTGTTTAGCGAGTGAAGCAATTAAAAAATATGTGAACACTATGCCTGAAAGGATAAATGTATATGTGTATGTGTATATTTTCGGAATTCGGATTAATGCTACAGTCATCCGTGCTAATTGCTATTTGGTAACAGCTAATTGGCCGAGCTCTCACGGGAAGGAGGGATTGCATACGCTCACTTCCCTGTCGCTCACAGCGATCAGCAGCCAATCATGGGCGTCTGTGAGCTCATTCATACGAGGGGGCGGATAGTGCTTTCCCTCCGAGTGTGTTAGGCTGCCCCCAAATACACATGCGCGGCAGTTTGAAAAAAGTCGGGGGGCATGTGTGTGCTTACGCCCCTCCCTGGTTGGTTGTGGTTATATGATAGAGAAGGCAATACTTGAAGGGTGGCTATTGGATATGACTTAAGGAAAAAAAATGGTCCTGTCCTCAGTTTCTGTCAACTCCATAAATTTTTTTTCATAAATCTTATTGAATCAGGCAATAGCATAGTCAGCTGTCACCTTGAGAACTCCCCTCATCTTCTTGGCTGTGTATAATGCAACACTACCACATATCTTTTTGATATTTTAGACAAACAAGTCAATATTCCTTTGGTCACAACTGGGCCATGTCAACTTTCCCATGTCTCTCCATTATAATAAGTTTTTTAAACCATAGTGGAGTGAATTTTAGAATTTTAGAGAGGTTATTTAGCCAGCTAGCAACTGAAAAAACCCAACTAGCTGCAGTGTACAATGCATGTTTTGGCAAGAAAATATTTGCCCTTATGTCAACTCTGTCAGACTGCAAGCTGACGAACTTAACAAATCCATCTATAACCTCTCAATGTGCCAATATTAGTTGTGAACTTAGTAAAGGATCAAAATGTTATTTCAGGGCTTTTTTAAACATAAATGTACATACCGTGTTTCCCCGATAATAAGACCTACCCTTACTTCAGCAGAACGGTCCAAAATAAGCCCTACCCCGAAAAT
>JAOUQZ010045539.1:0-10294 GCA_028564935.1 Neosilurus hyrtlii | reverse complement strand
GCGTTCTCTCAGATCCTCTAGCACTGCTTGACTGGTCCCTCCTTCTACCAAGGGTCAAGGGAGAAATGCATCTAAACGCTTCTCCATTTTGGTGCCAAGGTGGTGGAATGAACTTCCTCTAGATATTCGGACAGCTGAGTCACTGGGTGTCTTCAAACGACGGCTGAAAACCTACCTTTTTCAGCAGTACTTAGACTAGTACTAGTGTGTTTTTTACACACACACACACACAAAAATTTTAAAAATTTAAAAAAAAAAAAAGAAAAAAAATAAAAAATTAAAACAAATTCTGCACACAACACCTATCCACTGAGTTTCTGACTGATGATATACTTAGTCTGTGTCCTGACAAAGCAGTATAAGAATATTTTCACTGATTGTGACTTTAAAGCACTTCTGTAAGTCACTCTGGATAAGAGCATCTGCTAAATGCTGTAAATGTAAATGTAAGATATAGCAAAATCTTTTACACAGTAGCTTTAATTTATGTTTTCCTGTTACGTTTTTCTATTTTTTGTCATTTCTTTTTGTTACTTTATTCTAAAAAAATATAATATTTAGTAAAAATTTTAACATATGCTTTCATGACTGTGAATGTCAAAGTCACTCTTCATGTTTTTATTACTGAACTCATAGCAGTGCAGCTGAATGCTGAGCCTTTAGTATCTTAAAAATTGCACCAGTTGAGTTTAATTAATTTAGTTGGTCCTGGATGGACCAAAATAAACACTGGGCTTGGATTGTGGAGTGATTTGTCACAGAGCAGTGGTCATTAGTGGTGTATTAGGATCATGATGGAGGACGAGGATGCGGAGTGTTGGTCCAGTTTTAAACTCCACTAGGGCTGCACTACCTACTGAGGAGATAATCTGAATTTGTACAGATGGTGCCTTAATATATCCACACACACACACACACACACACACACACACACACACACACACACACACACACACACACACACACACACACACAGTCCTCTATCTTAAAGATTTAGAAAGCTCCATGGGCTCTCAAAATTGATTTGTGTGAGTGGTTGTGTTGTCAGGATTCGTTTTCACAACTTACAGAGAGTGTTATAGGAAAAAGTAAGTACACCCTCTTTCAATGCTACAGTTTTATTCATAATGGATTGAATTACAACTGTGTGATCCTCACCGACTTCTATAAACAAGCAAATAACCTCAGGTGACAAAAAAACAAAAAAAACAAAAACAAAGAAGAACAAAAAAACACATCCTCCCAAAAAATCAAGCCAACATTTAAAAAAGGGGGTGTAAAAAAGTACACCCATCCTCCGTTCTTCCATGGGCATAATAAGAAGCTAGGTGTAAGAAATGAAACGCAGGTCGAGAAGCAGTGCATACCTTTGCAGGTAGAATGACCCGAGGTGGTTAAAAAAAAGAAAAGAAAGAAAAAAAAAGCAGAACTGTGTTAAACTTATAACTTGTTGTGGCGATATTTCAAAAATGAATATTTTCCTAGCAACAGTTGTTTACCTTAGCAACACTGTCTTTTAAAAGCAGTTAAGCAGTTGTTGAGATACTAAAAATAAAAAAGTGTTTCCGCAGCAACCACTGTTTACCTTAGCAACCAATTCCACTCTTCTTGAAAGCCTGACATTTCTTAGGAACGAACCATCAAACCAATAGAGAGACTGAATAAACTCCTCCAGAGACTGTTTACATCAGTCAGGGTGGTTACTAACTCTTAGGAGGTGCTTATTTTTTATGAACCTGATTTCTGAATGCCAGTTTACTTTTTTTGAGGGGGAAAAATGACCACATGCTGAGCCCTGCTGTGTTTTTGTTGTCACCAGTGATTATTGTTGTGCTTGTTTTGCTGGTACTGGTGAGGAACACACAGTAAGTCACGATAAATAATATATAGTCTAGAAATGTGTGTGTGCATGTGTGTGTGTGTGTGTGTGTGTGTGTGTGTGTGTGTGTGTGTCCGCAGTCTTGTTTTCCCACCAAGCAGATCAATAAATTGATAAATAGAGGGGTAAATAAAAAGTGAAAGCCTGGCTCATGGCGCAAGTCAAGTTCTATTGCGAAAGAGATGAATGTACTGTGAAATACTGCAGTGTGGGTGCTGCACGTGAGTATATGGGAAAATATCCATTACTCGGATGGATCTGCAAGGATTCTACGCTAAAAATAACCTTCCACACTCCCTTTTTTCCCAGTAAGTGAGTGAGCAGGCTATGGAGAAAGTTAGACAGACAGAGAGAGCGGAGTGGGGTTGGGGTGGTGGCGGTGGTGGTAGGGGCGGGGGTGTATATAGGCCGACAGAGAAGTATGTAACAACATCATCTTAATAGTCTGTCACCTGAGTCTAGGTGTTACATCATGACTCATGCCTGCACAATGCTATCAATGACACTCTTTCTGATGTCATTTTCACAGCGCTGTCACACCGGCTGTACAGTAGGAGCTGCACCGTTATTTTCCTATCTCTTCTTTTTATTCTTCTTCCATCCATCCATTTGACAAACCGCTTAAACCTATTAGGGTTTTGGGAAGGCCGGAGCCTGTCTTAGCCTACTCTGGGCGAAGGCAGGGTGCATCCTGGACAGTTTGCTAGTCCATTGTAAGGCACAACCATTCACTCACCCTCACACCTGGGAGCAATCTGGAAGTTGCCTAATGTGCACGTCTTTCAAGCGCAGGAGTAAAACCGAAGTACCCGGAGGAAACTCACGCAAGAATGAGGAGGACATGCAGGCTCCACACAGAAAAGTTCAGAACTCGAGCGCAGGTCCTTCTTGAGTGAGGCGGATGTGCTAGCCACTATGCCACCATGCCGCCCACTTCTCGTTCTTCTTGTTTTTTTTTTGCCAGAAAGCTTCATATCAAGACTAGGCATGTGCATTTCAGACCTCACTGGGATCTTGCAGGATCAAAGGAATAAAAAAAAGACTTTCTGTGGTTTCCTTTTCACACGAAGCTTGAAAATAATGCAGCGAGGATGGCGCTTGTGGGAAGGGTGGCTCCGTTTCAGCAAAATTCCCTCGTCAGCAATGTTAAAAAGACATCCCTGAAGATGTGAATCGAGCCAAAAGGATCAAGAAGTATATAAGTGAGACAGATTTCTTCCATTTCTCAGTCTTTGCGTGGGAAACAGGTTCACAGTTGATTTACAAGAGTTAGACTTAGACTATGCAATGTGCACATCACAACAGATCCACAAATGTACCTTAAAGGTACAGTGTGCAACATTTTGAGCGGAAATTAAATATATTATTAATAAATACTTTTTAATTAACCCATTCATTCATCCATTCATTCATTTTCTGAACTGCTTAATCCTATTTTGGGTCGCGTGGAGGCTGCCGCCTATCTCAGCCGACTCTGGGCGAGGGCGGGGTACACCCTGGACAGCTCGCCAGGCCATCGCAGGACCAACACTCACACAACCATTCCCACTCACACATTCCCACAACAGCCAGTTAGCCTACTGTGCATGTTTTTGGATTGTGGGAGGAAACCAAAGTACCTGGAGAAAACCTATGCAAGCACAGGAATAAAATGCATGGTTTCGGAGGAAAGATGGTCGGGAATGACATTTCTGTTGGCTGCATTCTGGAACCTCACTACTAGATGCCACTAGATAGCGCTAAATCTTACACAGTGTACCTTTAAGAAAAGGCAGATCAGCACTGCAAACTGTCTCAGCTTCACAGCAGATTGCAAAAACATGTCCAGAGAAGATTTCTGAGCTACAAAAAGTAGTAACAAACCCGAAAGCTAAAGTAAATTTCATAACATTTTTTAAAATGACTACTGTTGTTAAACGCAACATTTTTGTTATGGCTGAAGCCGTAGCTTCAGAATGGCTAGAGAAGCGGCTTTGGGACCGAAAGGTCCGAAAGCAGGAAATATGTGTGGCAGTGGGAGGGAGTGAGTTGCACCTTCCCTTCTTAACCCTTCATGGCTGAAGTGCCCTTGAGCAAGGCACCTAACCCCCAACTGCTCTCCGGGCACCCCCATTGTATGTGGCAGCCCACTGCTCCAAGAGAGTGTGTGTGCTCACTGTTTATGTGTGTGTATGCTCACTTTGGATGGGTTAAATGCAGAGACATTCATTTCCCTTACGAGTTTAATACAGTATCGTAAAATAAAAAAATTAAGCAAAATAAAAAAAAGAAAGAAAGAAAGATAGCCCCATTGCTTACTCAGTCACAATCGGTAGTAGATAGAAAGCTAGCCATAAAGTTCTGAGCATCAAAAGCTGATTGATGTTTTGCAAATTGTCACTGGTTTGTATAACATGCATATATAAACTTCCGGTTCCAGTTTAGAACTCAGCTAGGCAACGCTGGAAAAATCAGCAAGAGTATGCTACATTTTGGAAAACATCCAACAGAAAAATCCCGCCCACTTCCTTCAAGCTTTCCACCGAGCCGCTCCTCCAAAAAACACACTGCCTGAACGCGCATTGCCTGACTACTGCCCGAGTCCATATGGGAAAGAAATAGAGAAAATCATTGTTATATCCTTCCTACCTCCTACCTCATGTCTCAGTCACATGACATAATGTTTATGTTATTGGACTGTGGAAGGAAACTGGAGTACCCAGAGGAAACCCATGTAAGCATGGGAAAAACATGCAAACTCAACACAGAAAGGCTCTTGTTGAAAAGTCGAGCCCCAAACCTTTTCAGTGTGAGGCAACAGTGCTAACCAGTGAGCTTCGCTTCCTTCATAAATAATAAATAGTGACAGTCAGTGAGAGAAAGAAAGTAAGGATACAAGAATCGAAAGGCAGAAATAGAAACGGAGAGAAGGAAATAAAGAGAGGAAAAGAAAGACACAACGATAAAGTGACAACACATAAACAGCGAAAAAAAGAAATCTGTGTGTGTGAGTGAGTGTGTGTGTGTGTGTGTGTGTGTGTTACCTGCCAATTACTTTAATAAGAAAAGGGACAGTGAGCGCCCCCATCAGGCCTCCAACAGCAAATATGGACACAGTGATGGACCAGAGCAAAGTGAGTTGGTCCAGCATTGCCGGCTTGCCGTAGCGCGTCATCCATGTCAAGTTATAGAATGCCTTTATATCCTACACACATACACACAAGTGAACAGTGAATAAACAAGTGTAGTGGCTTAAGAAAATGAAATGGTGCAACCGAAAAATATGTTCACTGTCCAATTGTTCCGTCTCTAGAAAATGGCATTGCATGGTTGACCAAAACGTCTTGACGTTGGCGTGTTGGACGCTGCCATACTGAACTAACGCTAACTGGACAGTAAACAGAGTTGGTTGGCAGCCTAAAAAACATCTCAGCATTAAAAAAAAAACATAATAATGATTTTTAACTAATGCTAAAACGTGGACAAGGAGCTGAAAGTGGGTGGGAAGGTGATGGGAATAGAGGTGGGATGGGAACTGATGAGTCTCATTCATCATATATTTGAAAATGGGCGTGGTTTCGCAGGCTCTTACTCAAGGGCAGGGATGGGGGAGGGTGGGGTCCACGCAGCTGTTCGTAGACTCTACATCTGTATGGGTCTTTCAGGGTTCAAGATAGGCTTTTGTGATTTTTTTCCCCAACTTTTTATGTTTATACTTTTGTCAATGTACCATTAGCATTAGCATTAGCATTGATGAGTTTCGTCACAGCAGAGTCATGTTTAGTTTAAAAACATATTTAAGAAAGTGTACGAATTCTCACTCACTCACTTATTTGCCGAACCACTTAAACCTGCTATTAGGATCGCAGGAAGGCTGTAACCTATCTCAGCCAACACCAAGTAAAGGCGGGGTGCACCCTGAACTTCTTGCAAAACCATCGCAGGGCAACACACACACACACACACACACACACACACACACACACACACACACACAACCATTCACACGCTCACCTAGGGGCAATCTGAAACTGCCAATTAGCCTAATGTGCACGTCTTAAGACTGTAGGAAGAAACCGGAGTACCAGGAGGAAACCCACACAAGCTCGGGGAGAACATTCAGACTCTGCACAGAAATGCCCTCACCGGGCCCGGGACTCAAACCCAGAACATTGTTGGATGTGCGAACCACTACGCCACCTCTGTGTACGATCTCTTAGAATGACAAACAAAAACAATATGTGAAAATATCCTGCTCGTCAATCGGTGATTAATGGAAAGTGAAAAATAGTGATTCATAATTAAAATCGCTTGCCAATGCTTTTGTGTGTGTGTGTGTGTGTGTGTGTGTGTGTGTGTGTGTGAATCCCAACTGCGTGAGCAGCCAGGGAGGACCAGATGTGCTCAATTATTCACACACGCATGCATGCACACACACAGGAAGCGAACTCTGATGTCAATTTCATAGTGGGGGGACGCAGATAATTAGATGCTTTAATTAAATCTAAAAAATGTCAGAGTAAACATGATAGTTTGTGTGTGTGTGCGTGCATATCTCTATTTAGTTATGAGACATGGGGGGTTTAAAAAAAACGGACAATGGAAGAAAGAGTACACTTAGGAAGCGAACAGTTTAGTAAAGGTCAGGTGAGTGACCTCGACAGGTGAAAACCATAGATCAGCATATGACTGAAACAGAAAACATTCACGACAAATAAGAGAACTAGAAGGTTGCGCCTCTCTCTGTGACATCAACACAGAGTGTGTAGGTCATTTGTTAAGCAGGACATCATGATGAAGAGACAGAGGGACAGGGGGACACGGAGTCTGGTCCCAGGTAGAACGTTGCTGAGTGGTCTGTCCATTCCGTAGGACGTAGGTGACTAACCTTGGCAGGTGCGTTAACCACAGACAGGTTGTAGCCATAGAGGAAGGAGGAGCCAAGAGCACCAAAAATGGCTGCACTGAAGACACATCGCGTCAGTTGCTACAAGCACACACACACACACACACACACACACACACACACACACACACACACACACACACACACAGTGAGTAAATATACATTCACACCAAAAATCCAGCAATCATACCTTTGGCTTTCGTTTCACACTTGTATTAAATCTGAAATCAGATTAAATGTTATGAATGAATGTCTGGTCGACAATTGTGGTCGATAAAGTCCAGCCTAGCACTTTATTTATGTACCCTACATATCAAACATGATGTGGGGATGCTTTTCTGTTTCAAGGCCTCTGTGGCTCATGATCAGGAGGTTGTGGGTTTGTGTTACACCCATAGCCAACTTGCTTCACGACTTTCAGACGCCGCGAGTACACTCCCTCGAATTCTAATCACCTGCACCTCATTTCCGGATCCAATCACCTCCTCCATTTAAACCCCCGCTAGACACTATTGAGTGTCTAGCCTCGTTAGTGTCTACATGCTTTCACCGCCACTCTAACTAGCGCTTTGGACTCTCCTATACTCCCTCGCCACATCCTCGTCTCGTTCCCGTTCTCCTTCTCTCGTCTCCTATCTCCCTTCGTAGTGTACGTAAGTTGTGTTTGTCGGTTTGTGTTGGCCCCTTGAGGCTGGTTTCATTTCCTTGTTTTGTTTGGTGTTTGTCGGTTTGTGTTCGCCCCTAGTGGCAGGGTTCAGTTTCCGTGTTTTTTGGTTCACGTGTGTGTGGCTCTCTGAGCCCATCTTCTGGGTCACAATAAACTTGGGTAAAGTTTATTCTTCTGTCTCCGTGTGGTTTCATAACAGTTTGAATCCCCCTTAGACCCCCACCTTGCTAAGACCCCTGGGCAAGGTCTTAACCACAAGTGTGCCTCTGTCCACCCAGCAGTATAAATGGGTACCAGTAAAAAAAACTGGCAAGGTAACCTGCGATGGACTGGGGTCCCATTCAGGAGGAGTGGAACTGCTAGTCACTTCACGCTACGGAAACCAGGGATAAGCACTGGCCTGTTGAGTCACTAGGCTCAGGTGCAAAAGGCCCAACAGGCTTACCTCAATTATGGCAAGCCACCAAAGCACTGAAGCAGAAAAGCATCCCCCACACCATCACACTACCCCCACCATGTTTTACTGTGGGAATAATGCTCTCATTGTGAAGACTGTATTCTAACTACTAACCATAATGGCCCCACAATGCTATAATTGAAGGAAGGATTAATTCAGCTCTCTACCTAAAAGAACTAAAGAAGAATGTTAAAAAAACAACCAAGGATTTGTTTATTGGAGTAAAAGTTTGAATTACATACACACAAAACATCAAATCCAAACCGGCACATTTAAAACACAGCAGTTTCACGTGGCTTAGGCTACATGAACTCATTTTGGCGCTCAGGGGACACTGAGTTGAATGTGAGGTGGAAAGGACACTGTTAACATACAATGCCTCTCAGGGATGCTGTGAAATCAAATAACGTTTAAATGGGGATGTGATGGAATGCGCCAGATGTAAAGAGTTGAAAATGACACGCTGTGCGTCCAACAATGGATAAAAGGCTTCATGCTTTCCTGGCCTGTATTCCCTGGCAAATTCAGACAGTAGAAAAAGGCCCTTCCTTATACCATTCTTGACTTAAAAGTTTTAGATTTTCCTTTATTCCCTGCCCACCTCCATCCCTCCTGTTCTCATGTGCCCCTTTTTCCCTGAGGATGAATAATTCTATCTGCAGTCAGGTACCAGAGAATAAAGGGCAATAACAGAGAGAGGAGAAATCAGACCAAGGTCACACACACACACACACACACACACACACACGCGCACACACACCTGTTTGGATGGAGCAGGCTGATTTTCAGGGTTTTGTTGAATCCTTCCCATTTTTCAGCTCAGAAGCCTGAAAGAGAGTAAATCCTGCAATTACACTGATGCACACACAAACTCAAACACACAAACACACCCACCCACACACCCACCCATACACACACACCCATACACACACACCCACACACACTCAGAGCGATGTTCCTTGGCAAAGGAAACACATTCTACATACACAATAGGAAACACATGCCATATGCATCACACATTTCATTTGTTGTCATTACTGTCACTCACTCTTAGAAGCATGAGAGAGAAACAGAGAGAGAGAGAAGATGAAGAGAGAGAGAGACAGAGGAGAGAGAGAGTGAGAGAAAGAAAGAGAGAGAGAGAGAGGCAGAGAAAGACAGGGAGAGAAGGGAGAGAGCGAACTACAGAGATAAAGAATAAAAAATAGATGAAAGAGTTAAAGATAGTGGGACTTGATGAAATAAGAGGAAGAATCACTTATATCCACTGATACCTAAAAAAAAAAACTCCCCTCGATTTTATATTCTTTTATTTTCTATTTAATTTCATCTCACACTCACTAGTATCAAAGCTCCAGCAAAAGGAGCACAACAACAATATGGTACATTCAAGATAAAAGAAGGATGAGATAAAAAGTAATGACAGGAATAAAAAAGAATAAAAAAAGATAAGAGGGAGCGTTAGAGAGGCCAAATTTGTAACAGAGAGAGATAGAGGGATAGTGAGCCATTTAGTATTTATAAAGAATACTTTCTCTCATGGACAGGAGAGAGAGAGAGAAGTAATGTGAGAACAAAAGAGCACAAAAAATTAAAGCGAAAAGAGAGAAAGACTGTGAGGAGAGTAAAAGCATATATTGTGAAAGAGAGGAAGAGAGAAGGACTACATGAAAAAGAGAAAGAATATATAATATACAAAGAGCAAAACAGAAAAAGAAAGAGAGAAAAAGAGAGGGGGGGAGAGGACTGTGTGACAAAAAGAAAGGGTAGAAATTTGTCAAAGAAAAAACAGAGAGGGAGAGAGAGAGAGAGAGTGAAGGAATGTGAGAAGAAATGAGCATATAAACTGAAAGCAGAAAAACAGAGAGCGAGAAGGACTGTGAGGAGAGAGAGAGAGAGAGAGAAAGAAAGAGAGAAAGAGAGAGACAGAGAGAGAGAAAGAGAGAGACAGAGACAGAGAGAGAGAGAGGGAGAGAGAGAGAGAGAGAGAGAGAGAGAGAGAGAGAGAAATCCAGGGCTGATCTGGAATTTATATTTAAAAGCTATGTATTAAAAGGAATTGATTGCAAAATGTAAAAAAATTTTGTCCATACTGTTGATCAACTGAATAAAAAGGATACCTCGAATGTTTTTATAAGACTTGAGTGCCTTAATCCGTAAAAGAAACATTTCTAATTAACTTAATGAGTGTTTCCTTAAAAGGCCAAATCAAAAGATGCACATCAGAGTTTTTTGCTGTGAAGTGAGTGGAGCAGCTACACTAATTGTGCTTCCCACCGACTCCATTAGAGAGGTAGCGCATGATAACGCAATCACGATTCCACCAAGCTCCCTCAAGATCATCACGATTCCACCAAGCTCCCTCAAGATCATCATGATTCCACCAAGTTCCCTCAAGATCATCAC